>CM066343.1:170643207-170870707 GCA_033807585.1 Hydrophis major
ATCGCCACCTGGAGTGTTCTTTGCATTCTCTGGAACCGTTCAGTTGTGGGCATCAACAGATTGTGGTGTTGTGTTAGCCTGAAGGCTTGGGCCAGCTTTGACAACGAGAACCGCTTAAAGCAAATCCATAATTATATGAATTTTGCCGCCCGAAAACCTGACAAATGAATTTATTAAAATCTTTATTTCAGGCATCTCTCGAAAGGAAACACATGGCACTCCATTTACAGAACCAAAATCTTAGCCAACACTTGATACTAACTTTATTTTTTTAGCTTCTTCTGTGCTTCCTTTGAAGCTACTAACAAACTTCACTGTTGAACTGGGGGTGTTTAAACCTTTCAAAAAGCAGAATATTCACAAAAGATATAGTCTAATGACACTTTTTTGCTTTCTTTTTTTCTTGTTTTTCATTTCATTCATTCAAAGATTTTTCTGCTAGGGAAAATGGAAAGAGAGGTAAAATAGGCTGAAGATGTCAAAATTGATCACTTCCAAAGCTAGAAAGTTTTGGCACATGATCCCATAAGTGCCACTGACTTATTAAGGAAGGAAGGAAGGAAGGAAGGAAGGAAGGAAGGAAGGAAGGAAGGAAGGAAGGAAGGAAAAAGGAGAACAGGGGAAGGAAGGAAGGGAGGAAGGGAGGGAGGAAGGAAGGAAGGAAGGAAGGAAAAAAGGAAAAAGGAGAACAGGGGAAGGAAGGAAGGAAAAGGAGAACAGGGAAAGAAAGGAAGGAAAAAAATAAGGAAAAACGAGAATGGAGAAAGGAAGAAAGGAGGGAGGGAGGAAAAGAGAAAGAGGGAGAAAAGGATCACAGATGGAATAAGAATGAATGGAAAGAAAGAGGGAGGAAGATATGGATGGAAGGGAGGGAGAGAGAAAGTGGGGAAGGAAAAAAGCAGGAAAAAGAGCAGAGGAAGGGAGGGAGGAAGATGAAGGGAGAGAGAAAGAAAAAGGAAGGAAGAATCTTTCTCAACAATAGGTTGCAAAGGGGAGGGAGAAAAACCCAATATTCTTACCTTAGCAACCATTGGGCACATGATGCATAGGAACCTGAGAAGATCACCTTCAACACAGATCCCTTTTCAGGGCAAATGGGTCCTGAAATCCACCATTTCAAAATGTTCCCTCCTGAGTCCTGCCTCTTTGCCTCTGTGAAGGACTCTGAAGATGCCAAAGCTTTCTGAAATATATAATTATTGTTGTTATTATTATTGTTATTGTTATTTTATTAGCAAACCTTCCCTTAAAGGGACAGGAGCAGGGAAGGATAACATTGAACCAGGAATGCAGAATTAACAGCCGATGTTCTGCCATGAAGGAAAGAGAACCGATATCTCTAATTATTATTCGCACCCAAGGAAAAAACCCATCAATCCTGGCTGAGATTTCAAGCTATGAAGGCAAGGAAGCGTTTGCAGAGGCACCGTGGGACATCACCTGTTTATTCATGTGTGCCCTCTTCCCGTTTCGGAACCACATTTCCCAGGGCGCCTAGCCGCAGGCTAAAATCAAACCTCTTTCCAAAACAATTCCGCAAAAAGTCGTAAGATGAAAGTTATTACGGCCACTCTCTGAACAAAACTTTTCCCAAAAGTGATGGGTGTCCCAAATAGAGGTGGTCCTTGACTTACAACCATTCGTTTAGTGTCTGTTTGAAGTTACTTAGGACTCTTTTTCACACTTACAGTTAGATCTGGGAGAGTGGGCGCAAAGAACGGAGACGAGGCATCGAATAGTGACTCCAACTCTTTATTAGTGACTTCAGAACAGAGCGAAATACTAGAGTAGCAGCAGCTCCTTTTATAGAGCTGGCTGCTGTCACAACACCCAATGATTTGAGTTTGCTGCACTGGGAGCGTCCAATCAGCGGGGGCCCGCTAACAGCCAATCAGATCAGCCAACAACGACCAATCATGATCCTCTATCAGCGGGCCAATCAGAAGTACAGGTTTACGAGCCTGTCGTGGAAGGAAAACTATTAGAATTGCAAGCTAAGTTTGCTTAGTTCGGAACACCCCTCCCCCCTAGGTTCCATCTCAAGGTTGGGGTGATGCATTCTCGCAGGTAGACAGGTCGTCTCACCTGTCTACCTGATTTATGTTGCTCCACCAGTCTTTGCCCGGACTCTGGTTCCGGTGGGCTGTTTGTTGAACTCAGCAGTAATGGTGATTTGACTTCTCCGTTGGGTGACTCAGGGTTGTCATCTCTACTCCCGTCAAGGCTGTCATCTGGATTCTCTGGGTTTGCTGATGCCGCCGTGCTGCTTCGTGGAGGGATGACCATCTGCCCCGGCTCTTCTTCGGAAGATGAATATTCCAGGTTTGGTCGCACTGATTGCTGGGTTTCGAGTACTGGGTCGGGTACTAGTTCATTTTCGGCCCCCTTGATGTCCCTTTCCCCCCCCCCCGGTTTGGAGTTCAGGGCTTGTGAAGGGGGTAGGTGCCAGCCTGGAGCATAGCTGGTCGATGTGGCGCTTCCACAGTCTCCCATCAGCAGTTTGTAAACGGTAAGAACGGGGACCCGTAAGTTGAGTTATGGTAGCGGGGACCCACAATGGGTCACCGGTAAAGTTTTTTGCAAAAACCGGGTCGCCTACCTTGAATGTGCGATACTTGCTGCTGGACCCCAGGGGCTTTTCCGGCATGTAGGCAGGAAGATGTGATCAAAGTTTCCTGCCCATCAGGAGTTCTGCTGGGGTTTTGTTTGTGGTGCTGTTTGGAGTAATATGTTGGAGGAGAAGCATCCTGGTTACCTTGTCGTGGATGTTCCCTTGTTCCATCTTGTGTAAGGTTTTCTTTATGAACTGGACCATTCGTTCAGCCCTACCGTTGGCTGCAGGGTGAGCCGGCGATGTTAAAGCGTGGCGTATCCCCCGATCTGCTAGGTACTGTTCAAATGCCAAGGCAGTGAATTGTGGGCCATTGTCTGAAACCAAGACATCTGGCAAGCCATGTGTAGCAAATAATCTGTTTAGTTTTTTAACGACTGCCTCTGTGGTGGTGCTCTTCATTTTGTGGACCTCAAGCCAGTTGGAATAGGCATCCACTGTTATGAGAAATGTATACCCCTTGGTGGGTCCCACAAAATCGATGTGGATACGGGACCAGGGATCTCGGGGTGCTTCCCATTCAGTTGGTGGTGGTTTTGGTGGAGCTGAGCATGTTTCCTGGCACTTGTTGCAGGTGGCGACCTAGGTTTCTATTTGCTTATCTATACCTGGCCACCAAGTGTAGCTCCTTGCTAGCGCCTTCATTCGCACGATGCCCGGATGTCCATCATGCAATAGTTTTAGGACCTTATGCTGCAGTCTTCCTGGAATGACGACTCTGTCTCCCCATAAAACACATCCTTTTTGGGAGAAAAGTTCTGTCTGCCTGTGTTTGAAAGGCTTGAAGGTGTCATTGAGTTCGTTGTCAGGCCAACCTCTTTCCACCCAGCTGAGGACTCGTGCCAAACAAGGGTCCTGCCTTGTTTCGGATGCGATATCTTGTGCAGTCAGTGGTGGTGAAGGAAGTGTCTCGATTTGTAGTGTAGTTAGGGTTGGAGCTGGGTCGTTTAGGACTTCTGGTAGTGGAGAGCGGCTCAGGGCATCAGCGTGGGGAATGGTTTTCCCAGATCAGTGTTGCAATTGGTAATCATATGCGGCTAAAAACTCTGACCAGCATGTCATTCTTGGCGATAAGATGTGGGGAGTTGGTTTATCCCCCGCCAAGATGCCAAGTAATGGTTTGTGATCAGTGATTATAGAAAAGGACCTTCCATATACATACTCATGGAATCATTTGATCTCAGACACAATAGCGAGAGCCTCTTTATCTAGTTGGCTATAGTTTCTCTCAGTTTTAGATAAAGTTCTAGAAAAAAATGCAGTGGGCGCCTCAGTACCGTTTGGCAGGACGTGGCTCAGGATGGCTCCTACTCCAAACGGTGAGGCATCACAGGTGACAGTTAAGGGTAAAGTCTCGTTATATTGTATCAATACAGCATCTGATGTTAAAAGGTCTTTTACTTGCTGAAAAGCTCGCTCTTCTCGATGTCCCCAGACCCAGGAAGCTTTCTTGTCGAGGAGCCTATGCAGGGGTTCAGCAACAGTCGCCTTCTGGGGTAGGAAGATGTTATAAAAGTTAATGAGTCCCAGGAAGGCTTGGAGATCTGTTTTGTTCCTAGGTCTCGGGGCGTTTTTTATTGCAGCCAATTTTTTCTCAGTAGGGTGAATTCCCTGTTTGTCAAGAAGGTAACCAAGGAATTCAACCCTCTCAGTACATAGTTGGCACTTGTCCTTCTTGACCTTCAGGCCAGCGTCTTTAAATTTTTGGAGGACCATTCTTAGTAGACTTCTAGTGGGGGCGGCTATCAAGACATCATCGAAATATGGCACGACCCCTTTTATGCCTTGTAGCAAACTCTCCATCAGACTTTGGAAGATGCCAAGTGCTACGCTCACTCCGAACTGGAGTCTATTACATTTGAACGCACCTCTGTGCATGACTATAATTTGGGCTTCTGCGGTCTCTGCATCTACAGATAGCTGCTGGTACGCCTGGGCTAGGTCCAATTTTGCGAATATTTTTCTGCCCCCAAGGGAGTGAAGGAGGTGTTGAACCACAGGCACGGGGTAAGCGCTCTACTGAAGTGCGTGGTTTAGGGTGGCCTTATAATCCCCACAAATTCTCAAAGATCCGTCAAGTTTAATGGGGGTTACAATTGGTGTCTCCCATCGGGCGTGGTCCATCGGTTCCAACATGCCTTGGGCTATTAATTTGTCCAGTTGTTCATCAATCTTTGGTTTGAGTGCAAAGGGCACTCGACGAGGCTTAAGGCGAATGGGCGCGATATCAGGACAGAGATTAAATGATATGAGGGATCCCTTGTACTTGCCTAGCTCCTCGGTGAAAACTTCCTGGAATTCCTGGACAAGGGCCACTTCCCAGTCATCGCCTTCGGTCTAGTTGATGCCTGCCAGTTCGATTCCTAGTGGCGCGAACCACTGCAAGCCTAGTAAGCTGGGTCGATCTTTATCGATGACGGTAAGAGGTAGGGTTGCGGTGTGGTCTTTGAAGGAGACTTGGACATGGCTGGAACCGGCGACTGGGATCCTATTTCCTTGGTAGTCCTTTAATATAATTCTCTGAGTGCTGAGGTCCTGGCGACGGATGTCAGGGATCAGCTGTTTGAGGGTTTTCCAGGAAACCATTGACAGGGAAGACCCGGAGTCGACTTCCATAACGCATGGTTGATTCTCAATGGTGACCTTTACTCGGATTTTACTTGCATCAAGGGATGAAGCGTGGCCGATGGTGATGGTTTGGTGCACCTCTTCTCGTCTGGTAGAAGTGGCTGGTGCTCGATTTCTGTAGTAGTGGTTCCATTGGTTGCTTGGGCGGTTCCGATTTACTGGTGGGGTGCCTGTTGTCTGCCAGAAATTATTTTCTCTTCGGTTTGGGCTGGACCCTCACTTGCTTCTACAGACCTTTGCAATGTGGCCCCTCTTTCCACAGGAACGGCAGAGGGCATCTAGGAATTTGTAGTCTGATCACAGGTGGTTTCCCCTGCATCCAGCACACTGATATGAGGGTTTACAATTCCGTTGATCTCGTTGATCGCGTTCTGACCTGAGTCTTCCTCCTCTTCCTCGCTTTCTGATGAGAATTCGAGGTCTTCATGGTGGGTGGTCGTTGTGTGCCTCTCGGAAAGAGGCGTAGTGTCACTGGCGAGTTGGCGGTGCGGTCAGTTTGTTTGGCGCATTCAAGCTGCCGACTTCCTGGTTGCTTCCTGATTGCTTCCTGCAGTAGCATCGGCGATGACATCTGCGAGGCCGATGTCTTCCTTCGCCATAATCTTGCTCTGGGTCGTGGGGTCTCTTAGTCCCAGAACAATTCGATCTCTCAAGGCTTCTTCGAGATTTGCAAAGCCACAGAGTCCCCTCAGGTTTCTGAGGTCCGCGATGAAGTCTCCAACACTCTCGCTTTCCTGTTGGTCCCTCTGGTAAAACTCATGTCTCCTGATGAATGTTGGCACCGCTGGGGCATAATGGGCCCGGAGGATTGGGGTGAGGTTGTCCCAGTCCATTGTCTTGACTTCAGCTGGTTTTGCAAGTGCCTTTGCCATCTTAAAAACGGCGGGCCCGCAATGGGTCAGGAATACAGCTCGTTTCTTGCCAGGCGTAGCATCCTTCAGGTTGTTGGTTTCCAGGAACATCTGAAACCTGTCCATATACGAGTCCCAGTCTTTGTTAGCCAGATCAAATGGAGCGGGTGGTATGGCACCGCTGGTCATTCTGCCACTATTGGTGTGCCCTCAGCCACGTGCTCTGTTAGCGTTCAATGAGTGTTCAGTCAGCTCTATCGTCTCCGCATCCCACCTTCGTCGCCAGAGTTAGATCTGGGAAAGTGGGCGCAAAGAACGGAGACGAGGCATCGAATAGTGACTCAAACTCTTTATTACTGACTTCAGAACAGAGCAAAATACTAGGGCAGCAGCAGCTCCTTTTATAGAGCTGGCTGCTGTCACAACATCCAATGATAACAGCCAATCAGATCAGCCAACAATGACCAATCACGATCCGCTATCAGCGGGCTAATCAGAAGTGCAGGTTTACGAGCCTGTTGTGGAAGGAAAACTATTAGAATTGCAAGCTAACGAGTTTGCTTAGTTCGGAACACGATTGTTGCTGCGTCCCCATGGTCACATGATCAAAATTCAGATGCTCAGCAACTGTCATGTACTTATGACGGTTGCTGGGGTCACCTAATCCACTTTTATGAACTTCCAACAAGCCAAATGAATAGGGAAGCTGGATTCACTTAACAACCGTGTCACTAGCGTAACAACAGCAGTGATTCACTTAACAACCGGGGCAAGAAAAGGTCATACAAAGAGGCAAAACTGACTTAACTGTTGTACCAGCTAGCAACAGAACTATTTTATATATTTCTATATTTTTGGCCCAAACACCTTACATGGCATCCGAGTGGCGTGTTTTGAGAATCAACATCAGTTTTGAATTCTGCATCTCATAGAAATAAGGCAATTTTATCCGGCTAATGATTCTACAAACTGCTCTGCGTATAACTCAATATTTTGATTTGAACTTTGATTCGTCGCTGCCCTTCGTAATTTATCCAAAATCAACTCAGCCTTTCAAGCGTTCCCAGAAATTGCCCGAAATGAAAAGCACAAGGGGGTTGTTGTTGTGTTGTCGTGTCAGTTGCCTTTGCGGGAATTCGCACTCAGAGCCCTCTCCAAAGAATCCCTCAGTCCCTCACAAATTATCCTCCTTGCCTATTTACCGGCATAAAAGCCCAGGTGCCAACGAAAATTAAAACATCTGCTCTAAAGAGCAAAAACAGGTTGCAAAGGCGCTTTCATTGCCCAAAACAGCCCTGAAAATCAACAATCACAGGTAGGAAAGGGGGTAGTGGTGGAAATATTTCAAAAACCTGAAAACAAAGTGGAGAAATAAAAACTGAAAACAGAGAGGAGGTGTCTGTTTTTGCAAAAGGCCCAAACCAAAAGGTGGTTTCCCTCCTGCCGGAGAATAAGAGCGTGGAATATGTGTGTCCCCTGCTTGGTTGTATAGGTGTCGTTTTATTTTACTTCCAGTCTGCTGTTTCAAAAGCTTTGGCCTTGTCTCCGTGGGTTTCATAACGGCACCTGGCTTGCCGTGATGGATTTCAAGCTGCATTTATATTTCAAAAAGCTATTTGCTTTCTTTCCTCCCCCTGTAAATAGAGGGGAATAGCTCCAAACACCCTCGACCAGGCAGACCGGTGAATCTGATTTTAACAGGTACAAATAATCAGAGTTGGAAGGGACCTTGTGGGTCATCCAGTCCAACCCACTACCCAAGCAGGAGACCCTACACCATTTCTGACAGATGGCAGTCCAATCTCTTCTTGAAAGCCTCCAGGGATGAAGCTCCCACAATTTCCGAGGGCAGCTTCTGTTCCATTGGTTGACTGTTCTCACGGTCAGAAAGTTTCTCCTTATTTCCAGGTTGAATCTCTCCTAGTTCAGTTTCCATTCATTACTCCTTGTCTGGCCTTCGGGGGCTTTGGAAAATAGCTTGACCCCCTTCCTCCTTGTTAAGAGCATGGGTGCGAATGATGGAGACAAGCCGGTAGAAACAGTGAACTTCAAACTCTTTATTTACATATTGTGACAGCTCAAACTGGAGGGCTGCTATAGCCTTCCTTATATAGGCAACTTATTAACTATTCAACCAATAGCAAACCTGGAGCGCTAGCTCCGTTAACCAATAGGAATGGCCTGTTAATGCTCCTGAACGGACCAATCTGATGCTGCCATTAACAGCCAATCAGAAGTGCAGGGCCAGACCCTTGCACTTGACTTCAAGCTCAATATACTTTATTGGTATTATTTATTCACAACACCCCTTTCCCCCAGCTTCTGCCCACGGGCGCGGTTACATAGTCCTTGAGGTAGGATGGCTGTTTTGTTGGTCTTTTCGATTTTTGCAAAGTGCCTGGTGGTTGGCTGCACTTCTGCTGAGGTAGATCGTTGTTTATCGGTAGGGTTGCCTCTGGTTCCGAGTTCGCGTTCCCGTCATCACCAATATCATTGGGCACTCCCTGAGGTGAACTCACTCCGGTCCCTGGTTCCTGTTCCTGCATTTCAGTCCCATTATCAGTTTCTTCAAAAAGGTTTCCCTCAAATTGCAATTCGCTTTCCTCTGTATCTCCCCCCCCCCTCAGTTTGGTCCTAAGGGAGTTCGGAAGTGCGCAACGGTAGCCGCGATCGTAGTTGATCTATGTGGTGCTTCCAAAGTCTGTCGTCAGGGCACTGAACGAGGTATAATCTTGGGCCAGTTACGCGGATTACGATCGCTTCTACCCACAGCAGATTGCCCGAGAAGTTTTTAGCGAATACAAAATCGCCTACCTGGAAGGTACGGCATCGGCCGCTGGATCCGAGTGGTTTTTCCGGTTCGTAGGCTGGGTGTAGCTGATCGAGGTGGGAGCAGAGCTTTCATCCCATTAGCAGCTCGGCGGGAGTTTTGTTGGTGAAGCTGTGAGGTGTGATGTGTTGTAGGGAAAGGATCCAGTTGATTTTCTCGTCGATGTTGTCGTAGTCAATCTTTTGAAGAGTCTTTTTGACGAATTGTACCATGCGCTCAGCCCTACCATTGGCAGCAGGGTGTGCAGGTGAAGTGAGTGCATGTCAGATACCGCGGTCAGCCAGGTACTGCTCAAAAGACAGCGCGGTAAACTGGGGCCCATTGTCGGATACCACAACGTCTGGTAATCCGTGGGTTGCAAACAGTCTTTCCATGATGACCGCATCAATGATCGTGTTGCTCATTCGGTGAATCTCAAGCCAATTCGAGTAGGCGTTAACGGTTAGCAAAAAAGTGTGGCCTTTGGTTGGCCCGGCAAAGTCCAGATGGATGTGGGACCAGGGTCCCCGTGACGTCTCCCATTCAGTTGGGGTTGCCTTTGGTGGAGCGTTGCTTACTTCTTGGCATCTCCTGTAAGTTTTAACCCATGATTCGATTTGTCTGTCGATGCCTGACCACCATGCGTAGCTTCGTGCGAGGCCCTTCATGCGCACGATGCCAGGGTGGCCATCGTGCAAGGTTCTTAGCAATGTCTGTTGGAGTCGTTCTGGGATAACGACTCTATCGCCCCAGATGACACAGCCCTTCTGTGAGAACAATTCTGTTTGACGACTTTTGAATGGTGCAAAGTCGTCTGGTACTTGGTCCAATGGCCATCCGCGTTCCACCCATGTGAGGACTCATGCTAAGATAGGGTCGCGTTTTGTTTCTCTTGCAATGTCATGGGCCGTTAATGGCGGCGTGTGGAGTGTCTCGATCTGCAACGCTGTCATCGTTGGTGCAGGATCGTTGATAGTTTCAGGGAGTGGTGTACAGCTCAGCGCGTCGGCGTGGGGAATGGCTTTACCAGGACGATATTGTAGCCGATAATTGTAGGCAGCCAAGAATTCTGACCAGCGGGTCATTCTGGGAGAAAGTATGTAGGGAGTTGGCTTGTCCCCAGCGATGATCCCCAGCAATGGTTTGTGGTCAGTTACAATGGTGAAAACCCGGCCGTACACGTACTCATGAAATCTTTTAACAGCTGATATGATTGCCAGGGCTTCTTTATTGATCTGGCTGTAATTTCGCTTGGTTTTCGAGAGCGTCTTTGAGAAGTAAGCAACAGGGGCTTTGTTACCGTTAGGTAACACATAGCTTAAAATGGCGCCCACTCCAAAAGGCGATGCATCACATGTAATGTTTATTGGCAAAGTCTCATTGTACTGCATTAGTACGGCGTCTGAAGTCAGTAGTTTTTTCCCATTACGGAACGCCTGCTCTTCTTTGTGACTCCATACCCAAATAGATTTTTTATCTAATAGACGATGTAAAGGTTCAGCGACAGTCACCTTGTGCGGCAAGAATACATTATAAAAATTGATGAGGCCTAAGAATGCCTGGAGGTCAGTCTTGTTCGGGGTCTGGGAGCATTTTTTATTGCTCTCAATTTGCTATCGGTAGGGTGAATACCCTGACTGTCAATTAAATACTCTAAAAATTCAACACGATCGGTACACAGTTTGCACTTATTTCTTTTGACTTTCAAGCCTGCTTCCTGGAATTTTTGTAATACCAGTCTTAACCGCTCCCGTAAGATTTTTGGAGTGGGGGCGGCAATGAGCACATCGTCAAAATAGGGGACAACGCCCTTGATCCCCTGCAATAGTCTCTCCATTAGGCTCTGAAAGATCCCCGGGGCCACACTGACTCTGAATTGAAGCCGTGTACACTTAAAGGCACCTCGGTGTGTTACGATAGTCTGTGCCTATGCCGTTTTTTCATCAACCAGCAGTTGCTGATAAGTCTCAGCTAAGTCTAGACTAGCGAAGACTTTTCCGCCCCCCAGGGAATGAAGGAGGTGTTGTACCACCGGCACTGGATATGGGTTCTGTTCCAGGGCGTGGTTTAGGGTGTCCCCGCAAATTCTAATGGAGCCGTCCGGCTTAATTGGTGTCACAATCGGCGTTTACCATGGGGAGCGGTCAGTTGGCTTTAACACTCCCTGGGCAATCAACTTATCAAGCTGCTCATCGATTTTTGGCTTTAGAGCAAACGGAACTCGACGAGGCTTAAGGCAGATGGGAGCTATCTTTGGATTAAGGCTAAAGGATATCGGGGTCCCCTTGTACTCGCCTAGCTTTTCCTCGAAGACGTCCCTGAATTCGTGGGCGAGGTCTTCCTCCCAGTCACTGCCGATTCGGTTAATGCCAGTCACTTCAATGCCGAGTGGTGCAAACCATTGCAGGCCTAACAGACTAGGCCGGTCCTTATCGATCACCGTCAGGGGTAAATATGCCGTGCGGTTCTTGAATGCAATCCGGACTTGACTGGATCCTGCGACTGGAATTCGGTTCCCCTGGTAGTCCTTTAACACGAGCCGTTGGAATTGAAGGTCTTGGCGCCGGATAGTGGGGATGAGTTGCTTGAGGGTCTTCCATGAGACCATTGAAAGAGACAATCCCGAGTCAACTTCCATTTGGCAAGGCCGATTTTTAATGTTCACGTTGACCCGAATTTCTTAGCGTCTAGTGAAGAGGCATGGCCAATAGTGAGTGTTTGGTGGGCCTCTTCCCGTCTCGCTAGGCGATTCACGGGTCGGTTTCTGTAGGAGTGGTTTACTGGTTCTCGCCTTACAGGGCGATTCCCTGTTGATTGGTGGAGATTGGTTCCTTTTGAGGTCTGGTTGGGTCCGAGGAGGCTTCTGCAGACCAGTCCGATATGGCCTCGTTTCCCGGACTCGTGGCAGAGTGCGTCGTGCAATTTGCAGTTGGAGCGGTAATGGTTGGTCCCGCAGCCAGAACATGGTTGATGGGACTTCGGGTATTGTTCCCGATCGGACCGCAGGCGATGGACCTCTTCTTCGTCGCTGTCTGACGACGAAGAGAGGTCCCCATGGTGGGCCGTCGGTAGCTACCCTTCTGCATTTGGTGAAATTTCGCCGGCCGGTGTGTGTGCTGGAGGGCAATTTCAGTGTAGCTGGGCAGCCGACTTCTTGGTCGCCTCCGCTGCTGTAGCTTCAGCTATGGCGTCTTTAAGGGTGATGTCGCCCTTGTCATTATTTTGCTCTGTAGGTTTAGAGCGTCTAGTCCGAGGACTACTCGGTCTCTCAAGGCCTCTTCTACGTCAGTGAAATCGCAAAGGCCTCCCAAGTTCTGGAGGTCTGCAACAAAATCGGTGACGCTTTCCCCTTTCCGCTGGTTTCTTTGATAGAACTCGTGTCATCTTACGAGCATTGGAACGGTTGGTGCATAGTGGGCCCTTAGTAGCGGTTTGAGGACGTCCCAGTCCATGGCCTTCGCTTCTGCCGGTTTCACTAATGCCTTAGTCATTTTGAAAACCGCCGGGCCGCAGTGTGTTAGGAATACCGCTCGTTTCTTTCCGGTTGTGGCATCCTTCAGATTATTCGTTTCCAAAAACATTTGAAAACGATCCATGTAGGACTCCCAGTCCTCTTGAGCTGGATCGAACGGAGCGGGTGGTACTACGCCGCTGGACATGGTTCCGTCGTTGTGTGCTTCAGCCACGTGCTTAGTTGGCTCTGATGTCATCCAATCCCACCCTCGTCGCCAGTGTTAAGTCTGGAGCATGGGTGCGAATGATGGAGACGAGCCGGTAGAAACAGTGAACTTCAAACTCTTTATTTACATATTGTGACAGCTCAGCTCAAGGGCTGCTATAGCCTTCCGTATATAGGCAATTTATTAACTGTTCAACCAATAGCAAACCTGGAGCGCTAGCTCTGTTAACCAATAGGAATGGCCTGTTAATGGCCAACCAGATGCTCCTGAACGGACCAATCCGATCCTGCCATTAACAGCCAATCAGAAGTGCAAGGCCAGAACCCTTGCACTTGACTTCAAACTCAATATACTTTATTGGTATTATTCATTCACAACACTCCTCCCTGTGGCAGCCCCTCAAATATTAGAAGACCGCTATCATGTCTCCCCTGGTCCTTCTCTTCACTAGACTAGCCAGACCAAGTTCTTGCAACTATTTTTCGAATGTTTTAGCCTCCAGTCCCCTAATCATCCTGGTTATTCTGCACTCAACATTTTTTGCCCAACAGGTGTATAGATTTTTTTTTCTTTTTAAGAGCAAAAAGGGGAGAATAGGTAGGATTGCCTGAGAAAGTGACAAATGTTGAGCTGAGGTTGGGAAGCCACAACACGAACAGGCCGCAACCAGAGAACCGGTTTGATCAGTAGGCCAGGCTAGTAAGCAGGAGATTGTGAGTTTTCGTCCCACCTTAAACAGGAAAGCCAACTGGGAGACTTTGGTTCAATCACCAGGAGATAGTGAGTTCTCATCCCAAATTCTGCAGTCAGCATGGACTTCAATTCCCAGAATTCCCCAGCCAACACAGGGAATTATGGGAAGCTAAAGTCCACACCTCTTAAAATTGCCAAGTATATAACAAATATTGGATTAAATGATCTTTGGCCCTTCCCGGTTTCATCATCCTATTATTTCCTTACACTCCTTCTCATAAAATATATGCCAAAAATCACATTTTCCCCAGGAAAATTTCACCTCCATTCTATTCTCTTTCAAAAAAAGAAAATAAAAATTCGAGAGCGAATGCTTTGCTCTCAAATCTTTTTTTCTTCCTCCGCCCCCCCCCCCCATTCCTGCAACCGGAAAACTGGTCCCAGCAGGAAACAAATTATTCCAAACAACTTGTGCACAATGTCAATTTTTCATTTAAAAAATTCATGAAAAATAACAAATTCTACCCTCCCTAACCACTTCAAGCATGGAATTTTCCCTGTTTTACAGCTACTGAGTGAACCCTTAACAGCTCTCCAAATTTGTAGAAACACAATATAGCAATATTAAAATTACTTTTGATTTTTTTCCATAATAGTTTCTGGCAGGTTTTAGCTTCTTCACAACTTCCCCCTACTGGTTTTAATTATCTTTTTTTTTTTTTTAATTGTCTCCTAAATTTTCCTGGATTGAACCCGAAACCTCAGGAATGTATGGCTGATGGGGGAAAAACAATAGATTTCAGAATTTTGCAATTTTCTTTGCAACCCAATAAAAATCATTTCCCCCTCTTTCCTTACCATCTACCTTTGTAGAAAAAAGTCATGTTCAACTTTATTTTTGGTCCATTTGTTTTGAGTTGAAAGAAATTTTTCTGAAGCTGCTTTTACAATCCTGAAAATCTCACTGAACTGGCAAATCCCTTTTTATTTATTTTTTGACAGAATTTTCTAGCTTCTACTGGAGAAGAATCATAAAATAGATTTAAACATCCTTCATTCCCGATGATTGATATGGTTTTAAAAATTATGAAATTAGAGAGAGGCGTTTTCAGAAAGACTCCATTAACAACTGTGCTGCTTCCAGGAAGTTGCATAAAAATCACAAATTATTTATCAAAGAATTATAGTTTCTACTGTCCACCTTTAATCCAATTAGCTAGTTACATCAATGGGACAAAACCCAGATTCTCACCAGCTGTCCGAATCTACTCAATCTATTCAATTAATATTTTATGATATTAATTAATGTCTCATAGTCAGTCTTCAGCCAAAGATGTAAAGATTTATGAGCCTTTGAATATTTATTTAAAAAACTGGTAAATTATGCATATGTACGATTTTTATTTTGGCTCCAACAAACTTGAGATTTGAAATGAAGCATCAGAAATTAGGAAATATTTTTCCAACTAACAAACATTGTTTAAAAGGTTATAGGTAGACCTTGACTTAAAATTGTTCATTTAGTGACTGAAGTCACAACAGCAGTGAAAAATGGGACTTATGACCTGTTTTTCACACTTACGACCATTGCGGTGTCCCTATGATTGGGTGACAAAATTCAGATGCTTGGCAACTGACTCGTATTTATGACTGTCGCAGTTCCTGGGTTCTGCTGACCCCTTTTTGCAACTTTCTGACGAGCAGGGTCAATGGGGAAGCCATGATTCATTTCACAACCTGGTTATTAACTTAACAACTGCAGTGACTCACTTGTGACAAGAAAGCTTATAAAATGCGGGGAGGAATTCAGTTTAAAAATGTCTCATTTAGCCATGGAAACTTTGGGCTCAATTGTGGTTGTAAGTCGAGAACTACCTGTATAATAGGACAATATCATGTATGTGTAGTTTGGCATTCACAAGATCTTGCCCCCCCGTAATGCTTTATAAAAATTATAAAATAAAAAGGCGGGAAGGAGGGGCGGAAATCAAACGTTACAAAACTTAAAAGAAGGAAAAATTGCAAAGAGAGAAGGGAAAAAGGTGATGACTTTGAAATTTTTTTGCATGTTATAAAATACAAAATAATAATAATAATAATAAAGCCTCAACCTCTTTGAACTCGTCGGAATAGGATGGTGGAGTTTGGATGTGGTTTTGGTTTTCAATCAACAATAAAAAAATTGTTTTACAGTGGCGAGGCCTAAATGAGCAATTATCCTACTTGGGAGAAACTAGGTGAAGACCAAGCTGCCTGCAGAAGACTCGAGGACAGGGGTGTCCAACCTTGGCAACTTTAAGCCTGGAGGACTTCAACTCCCAGAATTCCCCAGCCAGCAAAGAGAGTTGAAGTCCTCCAGGCTTAAAGTTGCCAAGGTTGCAGACCCCTGCTCTAGAAGAAGATTCTAGGTGATGGGACAGGTGGGGTCCTTCAGAACCCTACCTGTCCTCCCCCCCAGATGGGACAGGTGTGGAGGACGGCAGGAGCTGCAGATCCAGGAGACAAACTCAGCTTGTGATCCTGAGCCATAAGTGATTTTTTTCAAGAGGCAACTAGGCTAATATTTTGTCTTTTGAAGACGTTTCTCTTCTCATCCAAGAAGCTTCCTCAGCTCTGACTGGGTGGTGAAGGATGGAAGGATTTATATTTCTTGCAGATAAAGCTGGTCATGTGCATCTTTTTAGAGGGTCGTTGAGGCCACTTGGAGGTTTATCAGAGCTGAAGAAGCTTCTTGGATGAGAAGTGAAACGTCTTCAAAAGACAAAACATTAGTCTAGTTGCCTCCTAAAAAAAAAAAAAAAAAGGACTTTTGGCACAACCATGAACTGGATGATGGAGAATCTCTGCAGGCTTCTTGCGATCCTGAGTTGCAGTGTTGCTTTGGATTCCAGCTCAGGGTTGAAGTGTGGAGTCCTTAAGAATCTACAGTTCCTCCATGAATCTGGCTTCCTAATTGGTTTCGCTTGTCAGAAGGTCACAAAAGGGGATCATGTGACCCTGGGACACTGTGACCGTCATAAATATGAGTCAGTTGCCAAGCGCCTGAATTTTGATCACGTGACCACGGGGGACGCTACTACGGTCGTAAGGGTGAAAAATTATCCTAATTTAAGTTACGTTTTTCAGTGGCATTGTAACTTTGAATGGTCACTAAAGGAACTGTTGTAAGTCGAGGACTGCCACTAGTGGATTCCTAATGAAAAACAGCAAGGTGGAACCTTTTTAAAAAAAGTGTCTTAATAAATAGAAAAAAAATGAGCCCTTTTTCTCGCCAACGTGTGAATTCCCATTTTGGAAATAATTTTTAGGCTGACGGATTGCGCAGCCCGCTTGGTCAGAAAGCACTTTTAACCATTCATAAACACACACACACACACACAATTAAACCAACAAAATCTTATGGGGCAAAAAACCCGCAATGTTGCGGGCTCCTGGGGCGTTTTATTTGTGCAAACCTCTCTGTCACTTTTGGCAATCCCGGGGAATGGGAGTTGTATAATTCTTCCAAAAAAAGAAATATTTGATCCCCAAATTTAAAAAGAGGCTTTGCTTGTTTCTCTACAAAATGTCCTTTTTACACAGAAACCAAAGAACGGGCTCCATTTTATCAGCTCAGCTGCACAGAACACACTTTGTGGTTGTGTTCCTGCCGAGAAGGTATTTCCTGAGCATGTCAAGAATTTTTAAGGTCTCTTTTTTTCCCCCTTTGGGTTCTGCTTCTCCTTCCCAAAAACATCTCCCTTGTCAAAGGCTTACAGTGTTTCCAAACAGACACATGCCAGGCCAGCAAGGCACTGACCAGCTTTCACAAACTGGCCAAAACCTGGCTAAAGTTGGCCAGGCCTGGATCCTCAGGTGCTCCAAGGTGGACATAATGGCGGCATTTTCTCAAAGGGGGCTGGTTTTGTGTTTTGTGTTCTGTTGTGTTCTGTTCTGTTGTGTTGTGTTTTGCTTGGCTTGGCTTTAGTTTAGTTTAGTTATTACTTTATTTTTATTTTATTTTATTTTATTTCATTTTATTATTTTACATTATTATTTTGTTTATTACATTACTTTATAATGTTTAAAATTTATTGGCCACCAATCTTACCACAGGGTAACATTTATTCAGGCAGTCCTCGACAGGCACAATTGAGCCCTAAATTTTTCACTACTAAGTGAGACCGTTGCTAAGTGAGTTTTGTGCCATTTTATGATCTTTTTTGCCACTGTTGTTAAGCGAATCACTGCAGTTATTAAGCCAGTTACATGGTTGTTAAGTAAAAGTGGCTTCTGCATTGACTTTGCTAGGCAGAAGTTTACAAGAGAGGATCACTGTAACCCCAGGACACTACGACAGTCATAAATGATGATTTATGATGATACTAAACTGGCAGGAGTAGCTAACACCCAAGATGATAGACTCAAGATCCAGATGGATCTTGACAGACTAGAACACTGGGCCCTATCTAACAAAATGAAATTCAATACAGAGAAAAGTAAAGTCCTACACTTAGCCAAGAAAAACCAAAAAGTACATATATAGACTGGGTGAAACCAGGTTCAATAGCAGAAACTGTGAAAGGGATCTTGGAGTCTTAGTGGACAATTAGCTAAATAGGAGCCAGCCGTGTGCAGCAGCCGCCAAAAAGGCTAACACAATCCTAAATTGTATTAACAGAGGGATACAATCAAGATCAAGGGAGGTACTAATACCGTTCTATAAAGCCTTAGTAAGACCACACCTAGAGTACTGCATCCAGTTTTGTTCACCACATTATAAAAAAGATGTTGAGACTCTAGAAAAAGTGCAGAGAAGAGCAACCAGGATGGTGAAGGGATTGGAGGCTAAAACATTCGATGAACGGTTACAGGAACTGGGCATGGCTGGTCTAGGAAAGAGAAGGACCAGGGGAGACATGACAATCTTCCAATATTTGAGGGGCTGCCACAGAGAGGAGGAAGGGGTCAAGCTATTTTCTAAAGCACCTGTAGGCCAGACAAGGAATAATGGATGGAAACTGAACAAGGAGAGATTTAACCTGGAAATAAGGAGAAACTTTCTGACAGGGAGAACAATCAACCAATGAAACAGAAGTTGCCCTCAGAAGTCGTGGGAGCGCCATCAGTTGAGGCTTTCAAGAAGAGACTGGACTGCTCTCTGTCAGAAATGGTGTAGGGTCTCCCGCTTGGGCAGGGGGTTGGACTAGATGACCTACAAGGTCCCTTCCAACTCTGGTTATCTGTTATCTGTTATAAATATGAGACAGTTGCTAAGTGTCTGAATTTTGATCACGTGACAGCAGGGATGCCTTGATGGTCGTAAGTGTGAGAAAGAGTCATAAGTCCCCTCTTTCAGCACCAACGGTTACTAAACAAGTGTTTATAAGTCGACTATCTGTGCATATAATGTTGACCAAAAACAGCACACCGGCTGGGGAATTCTGGGAACTGAAGTCCATGCGTCTTAACACTGCAAAAGTTGAGAAAATGCATCCTTTTAAAAAAGACATACAGGTATTCCTGAACTTATGACTTTTCATTTAGTGACTATTCGAAGTTACAGCAATGCTGAAAAAAAGGGACATATGACCATTTTTCACACTTAATGACCGTTGCAGCATCCTTTCGGTCAGGTGATCAAAATTTGGATACTTGGCCACTGACTCACATTTATGATGGTTGCAGAATCCTGGCGGAGTTGGGATTTTCCACCAAGCAAAGTCAATGGGGAGAGAGATTCACTTAATAACCATGTGGCTCACTTAACAAATGCAATGATTCACTTAACAACCGTAGCAAGAAAGATCGTATAATGGGGAAAATCTCACTTAACAACTGTCTCGCTTAGCAACGGACATTTTGGGCTCAATAATGCTCGTAAATCGAGGATCACCTGTAATGCAGTTTACTTCAGTTTGAAAACCCCACAAAAAGTAGTTTTTTCTTCATTTCAAACTCAGCTTTAGGTCCTATAGAAACAGAACCACCGTCTCAGGACAATGATAGCTACTTTTTTTTTTGTCGGTGGCACCGAAAATTATCCCCCGTGGCTGAGGTGGAAAAATGTGCAAGGCACGACACAAACAGATTGCGTTGAATGATACTGCATTTAATTCTCGGCTTTCTCTCGTTTGGGAGGCTGAGTTTGTGGACGAATTGCTCACAACGACAATTTCCCCTTTTCGATACAGACGTTTCCTGGCTGATAAATTTTGTTCTTTCCCGTTTTTGAAGGATCATAAATTTCTGCCAGAAGGAAAAAAATGATTGTAAAGAGAGAAGAAAAAAAATGGCTCTTTTTTCTGTTAGCCTAACTGTGGATTAAACAAGCTGCACTGCAGGCAGAAATCTGACTGGTGAGGTTTCATCAGTTATGAAAAGGGATGGATGTGTTAAAGTCATCGAGAAAAGGAAGAAATCCATAAAATAAAGCAGAGTTTCCCAACTTGAAAACTATAACTCCCAAAAAAGATCGAGAGGGTGAGTCCTAGTTCCACTTTAGGCATGAAAGACGGCTGGGTGACTTTGGGCCAATCACCAGAAGACAGGAAGTTCTAGTCCCGCCTTAGGCATGAAATCCGGCTGGGTGACTTTGGGCCAATCACCAGGAGACGGGGAGTTCTAGTCCCGCTTTAGACACGAAAGCCAGCTTTGGTTCAATCGCCAGGAGACTGTGAACTCTTTGGAGATCATTTAGACCAACCCCCTCCTGCCCCTGTGTTATTCCAGACAAATGGCTGTGCAATCTCTTCTTTAAAACCTCCACTGAAGGAGCACCCACAATTCTGGGTGGATTTGGGGATCCCATCTAGGCCCCTTGAAGAGGACTCAGCTTGCACCCCCTGGAGTGTAACGCAGAAGAGAACAGCCTCGAAACCGCAGTGCTGCGTTTCTTTGATTTATGCATTTATTTTTTCTTTATTTCAATCTCTTCTGCACCAGCAGATATGCCAGGAGTCTCCTGCAAAACGTCAGGTGGCAATTAAAACATGCATTTAATTTATTGAGTGATCTGTTTTATCGGTGCCACTGGTATAATTTTGCAAAAAAAATCAAGCAACAATTGAAACATGTTTGCTAGTTTGTGTGTGTGTGTTTTATTTCGCTTATATACATGCCAGGGATCTCTGACAAATGTAAACCAGCAATTAAAATATATACTTTATTTATTTGTGTGTTTGTTTATTCCATTTCTTCCAGGGACCTCCTGCAAACGTAAGTCAAGAACTGAAATGTATATTTTATTTAATTGTTCACTTGTGTGTTTTTATTTATTTCCCTACTCCAGGGATTTCATCGCCCAATCCGCCACAGGCAGCCCTCGACTTACAGGCATCCGTTTCGTGATGATTTTGAAGTTATGGTGGTGCTGGAAAAAAAAGCGACTTAAAAAAGCGAAGGGGTCCTCGCAGTTATGACCATCCCAACCAGCGGGAAAGGTCGCAAGGGGAGATCATGTGACCTGCCGTAAACCCATTCCGGTGAACAAGTGATGGATTTCAAACCCGTGATGGTGAGGATGCTACGACGGTTGTAAACAAGAGGAGCAGTCTTTTCTTTTAGGGCTGTTGTAACTTCAGATAGTCACTAAGCAAACGGACGTAATTCAGGGACTATTGTATTGCATGCATAGGATAAGCCGGGAAAGAAAATCTCTGAGTATTGGAATATTTTATCCCTCAAAGCTGGAACTGAACAAAGCAAAAGGCACAAACTGCCCCCACCCAAAATATTAAGAATGAATCTCATATCAAGTTTGCTTTTTTCCTCTCTTCCTTTTGGGTTCGTTTTCCTTTTGTGCCAAAATCACCATAATTCTTGATTTCAATTGCTCAGCTTTGTAAGAAGCACGGAAAGGCCTTTTCAGTTAATAATAATAATAGTAGTGGTAGTAAAGAATCGATATAAATTCAAATTGTCCCAAAGGTGTCCTTTTTTCCCCCAAGAGGCAACCTGGAACTTTCTGATTTTTTTTCTTTGAAGAGGTTTCACTTCTCACCCAAGAGGCTTCTTCCGTTCTAAGTTCAAATTAATATCTGTAATAAATGCCCCTGTGCAAAATAGGGAAAAAAATTCTTCTGACAGTTTTCACTAATACTGAGTGCACGTGTATCTGTTTAATGACCGTTTGAAGTTATAGCACCACAGAAAAAAAGGATCGTTTATTCACACTTGTGACCGTTGCAGCATGTGATCAAAATTCAGAGGCCTGGCATTAGTGACAGTTTCATTGTCCCATGGTTTCGTGATTCCCTTTTGCGACCTTCTGATAAGCAAACTCAATGGGGAAACTGGATTTGCTTAAACAACCATTCAACTAACTTAATTGCAGTGATTCAATGAAAAACTGTGGCAAGAAAGGTTGTAAAACGGGGCAAAATTTACTTAACAACTATCTCGCTTAGCAACAGAAAATCTGGGCTCAATCGTGGTCGTACGTTGAGGATTACTTCTACGTTACTATATTTTATTTTATTGTTTTATTTTATTATGTTATTTTGCTTTTACTTTATTTCACTTACATATTTTATTTTATTTTACTTACTTTATTTATCTTACTTTACTTTGTTTATTTTAACTTATTTTATTATTTTACTTTACTTAATTACTTTATTTTATGTTACTTTATATCATTATTTTATTTATTTAACTTTGCTTAATATTTTATTTTATTTCAATGCAGCTTTTTTACTTACCTTATTTTATTATTTTACTTTACTTAATTACTTTATCTTACCTATCTTATCTTACTTTATTTTATTTCCTTATACTTTATTTTACTTTATTATTTTACTTTGCTTAATTACTTTATCTGACTTTATTTTTCTTTCTTTTACTTCTTTTACCTCACTTATTATTTCATTTTACTTAATTACCAGTATTTTATCTTATTTTATTTGCTTACTTTACTTTATCTCATCTAATTCTATTTTTTACTAGAGTTAGTTACTTTATCTCTATTTTATTTTATTCACTAACTTATTTATCATATTTTAATTGCTTTATTTTACTTTTCTTATACCTTATTTTATTTTACTCTTTTACTTAATTGTATTTTATTTTATGTAATTCGCATTATTTTATTATTTTATTTTACATACTTTGCTGTGCTTTATTTCAATTTCCTCTGTTTGATTTTTCAAAAAATAAAATAAAACACAGCGAGAATCGCATCATTAACTTAGTGCAGGTGACCAAACAAACCATGTTTCCAATTTACCAACCCCCACTCAACACCCCCCTAAATAACCCTCTAACCGAGCTTAACCTTAGCCAAACCTCACATGCAGAGTTACTAACAGTTCTCCCGTTGTGTGTTTTGCAACAACAACCACACCAGGGTGCAAAAGTGTCTCTATCTTTTCCACACCAAGCGTGACTGAAATGAAACGCCTCCGGCCAACATTCGTGGTTGGAAGGGAAGGTTAAAAGAGGCAACGGTGGAACAACCCAGCCTGGCTAGTCAAAGAAAAAATCTATAGGCTGTGTTCAAGTTCTCGATTTGGGGAGAGTGACCATCAGACGTCACGTCAACTGGTCTCCGGCCAGTAAGGATCATGGCCAGACCTCCTTTGTCCCAGAAGCAGGTTCAAGGAATGGTGAGAGAAAGACAAACCATGATGGAGCCACCAATTCTGGGAATTGAAGCCCACCCCTCTTAGAGTATCCTGGCTGGGGGATTCTTGGCGTTGGACTCCTCCCCTCTTAAAGCACAGGGGATTCTGGGAGATAATCCTGCCCTCTTAGAGCATCCTGGCTGGGGGATTCTGGGAGTTGGAGTCCTCCCCTCTTAAAACATGGCTGGCTGGGGGATTCTGGGAGTTGGAGTCCTCCCCTCTTAAAACATGGCTAGCTTGGGGATTCTGGGAGTGGGAGTCCTCCCCTCTTAAAGCGCAGGGGATTCTGGGATGTAATCCACCCACTTTAAAGCATCCTGGCTGAGGGATTCTGGGAGTTGGAGTCCACCTATCTTGAAACATGACACCTGGGGACTTCTGGGAGTTGGAGTCCACCCAAGCCAGGAAACAACCTTCAGGACTTGAGAGAAATGGAGAAATTCCCTTTCTCAGTTGGTAGCTGTCTTGTCTCATTCCACCAAGGGGTCTGCAGACAGGGGGGTTCAAAAGTTCAAAGGAGCCTTCTGAAGCCTCCAGTCCACACTGCCTGGTTCTTTTTTTGCAGAAATAATACTAATTTGGTTTAAAGGAAATACGATTTAATTACCGGCATTGAATATTGATCATTACTGCTGGATTGGATTACAGTATCCTTCTCTTCTGCTAATTACATCAACCTGCCTGGCAATCTTTTTAGCTGCATTTCAGTTCAGTTCACGCATACATGAATACGAATCAAACTGGGGTTCTTATTTCTGGTCCAGAAGCTTTTTACCTGGGGGGAGGGCAAAAAAGTCAAAATGGACGCCGCCACTCTGGGATCGAAGCTTTCTCCCTTGTTCTATTTTTAAAGAAGCAGAGTTTAACTTTCAACAAGTTGGAATTCAGGTAGCCCTCGACTTTCGACTGCAATTGAGCCCAAAATTTCTGTCATTATTTAAGATATTTCTTAAGTGGATTTTGCCCCATTTTACGATTTTTCATGCCACTGTTGTTAAGTGAATCCTTGCAATTGGTAAGTTTCATGCCACATGGTTGTTAAGTGAATATTGTCTTTGCTTGTTAGAAGGGGAACACGTGGACCCCAGGACACTGCAACCATCGTAAGTACGAGTCCTCTGCCAAGCAGTCAAATTTTGATCATGTGACCACGGAGGTGATGCAGTGTGAGAAAACGGTCCTAAGTGCCTTTTTTTTTCAATGCCGTTGTACCTTCGGTCACTAAACGAACAGTCGTAAGTTGAGGATTAGCTGTGTTTGTGCCCCCATGCAGATTTTGTGCCTCTGCAGCAAAGACACATCATTGTCAAAGGCCATTTTTCATATTCACTGGAAAAGTTTTCCCCGTTGCAATATATTTCAACACAATTAATATTTCTTTAAACCGTATTTTCTCTTTTCTCTGGACTCCCACCGAGAATACATCTGTCTGCAATTCTGGGCCATTTGTAAGTCAGACTGGCAGATTGTACACAACACACCCACAACGGGAGTGAGTAATGTTGTGCCTTTATTATTTCTGCAGATTGATTTTATTTCTTATTCCTGAGTTGGGAGGTGGAGGTCTGCTGTTGGCTACTGGGATTATCTTTGGGAATGAATTGCATACAAATTAAATGCAGGTAGTTCTTCAATTTACAATGGTTTGTTTAGTGACAAAGTTACAATGACACTTAAAACTGTGGCTTATGATGTTTCTCGGAAGGACACATTTTACAACCTCCCTGCAATGACAAGTCCAAAAGCTAAACTCTTGGCAACTGACTTGTATTTATGACGACCTCATAAACTCCTATTTATGATGTCGTGATCCCTTTTTGTGACCTTCCAACGAACAAAGTCAATGGGGGGAAGCCAGATTCGCTTAACAAACATGTGACTAACTTAACAACTGCAGGGATTCACTTAACGACTCTGGCAAGAAAGGTCATAAAGTAGGGCAAAATTTATTTAGAAACCATCTCCCTTAGCAACAGAAATTTAGGGCTCCGCTGTGGTTATAAACCGAGGACTGACATAATCCATTGGCTAATTAATTAGCTGAAAACCAACCAGGAGCCGCATTCCTACCATTGGCTAATTTTGCCATCAATCTTTTGGGGGTTAGGATATCATTTGAACACAGAACCTTTGCTTCACTGGTCCCTCAGCACAATGTGCCAACACTGCAAAGGATTAAATCCATAACCTGATGTGGCACATTGTTTATGCACATACAGATAATCCTAGATTTAGAAGCATAATTGGGGCCAGAATGTCCATCCCTAAGCAAGGCAGTCGCCTAACAAGCTGTCCCTGATTTAATGCCCTCTTTTGCCACAGTTAAGTGAATCGCTGCAGTTCTTAAGTGAATCATGTGGCCGTTAAGCAGATCCAGGTTCCTCCCATTGACTTGGCTTGTGGGAAGCTAGCAGGGGAGGTCGCAAAAGGGGAACACATGACCTGAGGACCAGGGGTGCGGATTTGCCGCCAGGTTGCTGGGTGGGCGTGGCCATGCTGGGCGTGGCCTACCAGAATTTCTGGGAGGGCCATTTTTTGTCTTTCCCGCCCGGAGTCCGGAGGCTTCCCTCAGGCCTCTGGGAGGGTGAAAACTGCCTCCCCCAGACTCCAGAGGGCCTCCGGAAGCCGGAAACAAGCCCGTTTCCAAATTTCCGGGAGGGTCATTTCCCCCCCTCCCAGAGCCTCTGAACAGACCTGCACTTACCTGCATCAAAATGGGCCACCTGGAGATTCCTGGGAGGGGCAGGAAGGGTGGGCGGGGCCAGCCGGTCGGTTCAAATACTGGTTCAGCAAACCAGATGCAAATTTAATATCCAGTTTGCCCGAACTGGTCAAAATCGGTAGAATCCCAGCCTTGCCCAGGAGGCTGCCACCATCATAAATACCTTTCTCAGTT
Organism: Hydrophis major; assembly: GCA_033807585.1. Lineage (NCBI taxonomy): Eukaryota > Metazoa > Chordata > Lepidosauria > Squamata > Elapidae > Hydrophis > Hydrophis major. The sequence continues at coordinate 170,668,975 of CM066343.1, forward strand.
GCCAAGGACACAAATTTTGATCATGTGACCCTGGGGAATACTGTGATGGTCATAAGTGTGAGGACTGGTCATCAATCACTTTGGAAGGGAAGGAAGGAAGGAAGGAAAAGTCAGAGAGACAGAAAGGAAGGAAGGAAGAAAAGGAAGAGAGAGAAGGAAAAGAAAGAAAGAAAGAAAGAAAGAAAGAAAGAAAGAAAGAAAGAAAGAAAGAAAGAAAGAAAGAAAGAAAGAAAGAGGAAGGACAGATGGAAGGAAGGAAAGAAAGAGAGGGAGGAAGAAGGAAAAGAAAGAAAACAAGAAAGAGAGAGAGAGAGGAAAGACAGATGGAAGGAAGGAAAGAGAGGGAGGAAGAAGGAAAAGAAAGAAAGAGGGAGGGAGGAAGAAGGAAAGAAAGAAAGAGGAAGGGCAGATGGAAGGAAGGAAGAGAGGGAGGAAGAAGGAAAGAAAGAAAGAAAGAAAGAAAGAAAGAGAAGGAGGAAGAAAGAAAGAAAGAAAGAAAGAAAGAAAGAAAGAAAGAAAGAAAGAAAGAAAGAAAGAAAGAAAGAAACCTCACAGTCTGATTTTAAACACACACACACACACACACACCATGTGAAGTCTACCCATTGTGGTTAAACTATGGCTTTTAGAGCAGCCTCTCCATTTATTTTAAAAGTGAGCCGAAAGAAATGTAGCTCCTGGCATTCTCCAGATGTGGCAGAATCCCAACCTCTAGCTACCCCACCGACTAAATCCAAGGGTGGAGGATGATGGACTTTGTAGTGCAGCCGCTGCTAGAGGTCAGTAGCTATGTTCCCCACAGGGAATGGGAGAATTGATCTCATGCTGGGCTTCTGCTGCCCTCTCGTGGCCAAAGGGCTCCCGACACTCTCTTTTATTTTCCTAGAAAGAGGCGATTGTTTTTGCCGGAAAATTTAATACAAATTCAGCCAAGATTTTGCTTCGCTTTGGACCCAAAAACTGTCCGAAGGAGAAAAAAATTGGGAATTTAGCACATACCGACAGACACTCCACATTTTCCCATAAACAAGCATTAATTATATCTTATAATTAAAATATAAACAGGGAATGTTTATATCTAAATCATAAAATTAGGTTTCCCTGCCTTTCAGTTTGATTAAAAAGAACGAAAGACAATTGGAGGTAGTCCTCAACTTATGACCATTAACTGAGCCCAAAAAATTTTCTTTCATTAAGCAAGACAGATGTAAAATGAGCCTTGCCCTTTTTTACGACTTTTTTACGTCTTGCCCCATGAAGTGAATCCCTGCAGTTGTTCACTTAACAACCAGCGCAAAAACCTCGTTAAAACAAGGGCAAAACTCACTGTCTTGCTTAACAACAGAAATTCAGAGCTCAGTTGTGGTCGTATGCTGAGGACTGCCTTTAGTGCCAGGACTCGAACACAGAACTCTTAGGCCAACTGACTAGTCAGGGTGGCAAATTACAACCCACGCACCAATCGATATATGCAAAAGGTTTATTTTCTTTGCAACAATGCAAGGTACACACAATGACACACACCGTGGCAGGAGGCTGGCAGCTGCCACCCGTAGCCCTTCTGTCACGGGGTCCCCAGAGCATGCGGTGACTGCCGCCAGACCCCGTCAGCGGAGCAGGGACCCTCCTAGCCGAGGGAAGAGGGTTCTCCAGAGGACAAGACTGAGAGACATCCTGGGCGGGTGAAATAAACTTTTTTGCCATTCACCCATCGATAGTAACGGCAGGACCGCCTTGCTCTCAGGAGGGGGAAAACCTGGAAAAGAAGAATCACAGCGTTGGAAGCGGCCTCCGAGGTCATCTAGTCCAGCCCCCGTCCTGCTCAAGTGGCAGATCCTTACAGAAAAACAGCGTTGGAAGGGGCCTCTGAGGTCATCTAGTCCATCCCTCATCCTACTCAAGCGGCAGATCCTTACAGAACAACAGTGTTGGAAGGGGCTTCAGAGGTCATCTAGTCCAACCCCCTGCTCTGATAGGTTGGGAAGAGCCAAGTTTCTGTTTTTAGACACCCCTCCCCACTTTGGAGATAAACTATTGGGGGGGGGTTTACCCCACTAGAGGCTTCTGACCAAGTAATTACAGGCAGTTCTCGACTTACAACACTTAATGACCGTTTGAAGTTAAAACGGCCCTGAAAAAAATGGACTCACAACCATTTTTCTTACTGATGGACTGTGGCAGCATCACCAAGATCAACATTCAGGCGTTTGGAACAGACTCATATTTATGACGGTCATTATCAGGATTATGCAAACCCTTTTGTGACCTTCTGGCCAGCCACCTCAATGGAGAAGCTGGATTCACTTAACAACGGTGTTATTCACTTCACGATTTACTGAACCCCTGGGGCCTGAAAGGTCATAAAATGGTTCAAACCTCACTCAACCATTGTCTCGCTTAGCCATGGAAAGTTTGGCCTCAAATTGTGGCCGTAAGTCGGAAACCACCTTTGCAGACTGGACCAATAAACCCTCCAGCCGGGATTCAGCCTAACGGTTATGCCAGAGCAGATGCTGGCTCTCCGCTAACCAGGTTAAATCCACCACACGAACAAACCACCATTCTCTGCTTGTTCCCATGCCAACTTCCCATCTCCAACCCACTGTCCCTGGTTTGGGGGACCAGGGAAGAACACCCCCACACACACACACACACACAATCCTTCCAGGGCAAAACTCAATCTGGGTCACGGAAATCACTTCTGAACAGCGAAGCCCCAAAACGGTGCGAAGCAGGTCAGGGCTGCGAGATTGAATCCTGCCACCAATGGGCTCACCGGCGTGGGTCCTCTTGTGAGAAGTTCTAGGTCACCCTCTCCTCCTCGCCAGACCCCAGGCTGGGACGTCCCCGGCAGGGGACCAGCCCGGCTCAGCACCAGCAACACCGCGAGCAGCAGCCACAGACCCCGCATGGTCCTCGCAGTCAGAAATGCAGCTCCTTAGGGGTGGCAGCAGAAGCCTCTGCCCGGGAAGGTGGATGAGAAGGAATGAAGGTTCAAGAGACAGTCTGGAGGCCTCTTTAAAAAGGGGGAAGGAAGTCCTCCCACCCCGAACCCCTGCCTTCAGAGGTGCAGGTGCAGGCTGGAAGGGGAACATGGGACCCCAGGCAGAAGGAAATTGACTCGGCCCCTGTGTGGAAATTGAGGAACCTGGAGGTTTAATGGTTGAGGTTGGGCGCGGTTGGATTCCCACAACTTCTGGCAGTTTTGGTGGGGGGGACATAAAAAACTTTCTTTTTTAGAGAGGTTCTCAACCGTCCAAGCAACTCTGCACCTGTTGAACAGCGGGGGGGGGGGAGAGAGAGAGCCCCAGAGGCTTCCCAGCAAGGAGGAAACAGGCTCAGCCAGGAATTGGAGTCCTTCCCTCTTAAAGCCTGGCTGGATGGGGGATTCTGGGAATTGGAGTCCTTCCCTCTTTTTCTTTTTTTTTTGAAAACAATTTTATTAATTTTCTACAAACAAACAAAACAAGACATAAACACATCAACTCTCTTATGTACATACAGTGTGTCAGTTGGTTCATCAGTTTTGTGCATTCATTTAGTAGTCTCAATTAGTTATGTACATAACAACTCGTATTGTCAATCCAAACTTATATATCCTAATATCTCTATTAAAAAATCATTTGACTATACTTTTAATCATTCATGCTTTAAGAGATAACAATACTTTAAATAGTTTATTCTATAACGAATCATATAATCATACCAGATCTGTCCTACAAACCCTTTATAGATATAATGTCAAATAGCAAAAGAAAAAGGAAAAATAAAGATATTCCTTGCTATCTAACATTCTAAATATTCTATTATTGTATTTTGTCATCTAACCATTGATAGAAAAGAAAAGATCCCAAATTTCATAATATTGTTTATCCTCTTGCTCTCTAATTTCAAATGTCAATCTACTCATCTCAGCACATTCCAATATTTTCTTAATAATTTCTTCCTGCGATGGTATTTTCTCATTCTTCCAATTTTTAGCAAATACAATCCTAGCCGCTGTTAATACATTTACAATCAAATATTTCAAGTCTTTATTGTATGCATCTGGTAAGATTCCCAATAAAAAGAACTCTGGTTTCAAATCTATACATTTCTTTATCATTTTTATCAACCACGTGCAAATTTTAGACCAATATTTTCTAGCATCCTCACAAGTCCACTACATATGGTAATATGAGCCAGGTATCTGATGACATTTCCAGCATTTTTCAGATTTATTCTTGAACATTCTTGCTATTCTCGTCGGGGGAAAGTGTCACCTGTAAAACATCTTATACAAATTTTCTTTATATGCTGTTGACATTGTCATTGCATAATTTTGAGACCATGGTTTTTGCCATTTCTCTAGATCAATCCCATATCCAAAATTCTTCCCCCAGACAATCATAGTTTCTTTAACTTGTTCTTCCTCTAACTTAATTCCCAGTAAATAACCATATAATTTTTTAATCACCTTCTCATCAGTACCTGTCAAGATCTTATCTAGATCAGTCTGTTTATCATAAAATCCCTCTGTTTTAGAATCTTCATCATACCTTGCATGTATTTGCGCATATGAAAACCAATTCATCCTTATACCTTGTTCCTCTAAGTTTTGAATCGATTTAAGTTCACCCTTTTCATCCAATAGTTCCCCATATCTAACTGTTTGTTCCTTCTTATAAATTATAGGATAGGAAAATGCTTCAATAGTCGATAACCAAACTGGAATTTTCAAATAACATTGTCTTTTTATCTTCTCCCAATTTAACCACAAAGACTCCCGTATATAATGTCTTCTAAAATAACCCTGTGTTTTAGTTCCCTTATACCATAAAAAAGCATGCCAGCCCAACAGCAAATCATGACCTTCTAGTGTCAACAATCTAGTCTTTCTTAATGTTATCCATTCCTTGACCCACATCAAATTTGCAGCTTGGTAGTACAATTCCCAATTGCGCAGGCCAAAACTTCCTCTAATTCTAGCGTCTTGCAAAAGCTTTAGCTTTATTCTCGCTTTCTTACCTTGTCATATATACTTCAGCATAATTTTATTTAAATCTTCAAAATAGTCTTTTCCAAGCCTAATTGGTATTGTTTGAAACAGAAATAGAATTCTGTGTACGATATTAGCATACTCCGAAACCCCCGCAACCGATTGGTCTCTACCAGCGAAGACCTGATTGGTTGAAAGGTCGGCCGTGATTGGAGCGCTAGGAATCTATCGCGATTGGCTGTGCCGATCGCGGGAGATTCAAAGTGCTGCCATTGGCTGCCAAGCCGCAAGCAGCCCTATATGAAGGACTGCCGCAGCTCACATTCTGAGACGATTACCAATACCAAATAAAAGAGCTGAACTCACTACGTGGTCTCACTAAGTGGTCTGAACTCACTAAGTGGTCTCGCATCTCTGTCGAACCAATCTGCCTCAAACATAACACTGGCCAAAGCCTTGGCCAAACCGGTGGATGTCAAGGCGATGGAGTGGACGATCTCGAGCCCCTGCTGCAAAGCCACTACACCCCCATCGTGCCCATCCTCATCCAGCGGCACAACTTCTACAGGCGGGATCAACACGAGGCCGAGGGGCTGGGCGACTTCATAGCAGCACTATGGGACCTGGGCGGCCTTGCAAGTTCGCCAACCTGGACGAGGCCCTGCGAGACCGCGTCGTCCTGGGACTCCGAGACCCCGTCCTCCAGAGCCGCATCATGGCAAAGGGAGACATCTCCCTCGCCGATGCCCTCACTGAAGCCGCTGCAGCGGAAGCGGCCAAGAAATCAGCGGCTTGGATGCGGCAATCGAGCATCATGCCACGAGCTGTGGCCGGAGAGGCAACGTCGACCCCCGAGAGGCGACCAGCGACAGACCACACAACCACACATCACGGCGACATCGACTCCTTCTCGGAAACCGAAGACGACGAGGAGGAGATCCACCGCCTCCAATCAGGGCGGGAGCGGCGGGAACCACGAGGTCATAAGTCGAGGTTCCAGTGTGCCGGCTGTGGCAGCGATCACCCCCGAGTGGACTGTCATTTTCTCGACGCCATTTGCAGGCATTGCGAGAAACGGGGGCACATCGCCAAAGTGTGCCGGAATAAAAAGCACTACAGCCCGTGACGACGAGACGCCAGCCTCTGATGGAGAGAAAGCACTCCCACCAGGAACCGTGATCGCCAGATGGAGAACCGCTGGAGCCGAGAAGGTCGGAACAGGCGACTCCAGGAGATGAGACAGAGAGAGGAAACACACCAGACCGTCATCATCGGCCATTCCTCCACCAGTGACGCCAGGAAGGTGTATGTGACGGTCGGGATAGAAGACCAGCGATGCAACATGGAGGTGGACTCCGGGTCCTTCCTCTCAATGGTCTCCTAGCGCACACTCAAGCGCCTGGTCCCCACCATCCGCCACCAAGAATTGGAAGACCAAACACTAACCCTCAAAGACTATCAGGGGAACCGAATCCCTGTAGTCAGCAGAAGCCATTTTAAAGTCACCTTCAAGGACCACACAGAAGTGCTACCCCTGACGATCGTCGACCGAGATCGCCCGAGCCTGTTGGGACTGCAGTGGTTTGCACCCCTGGGCATCGAGGTAACCGGCATATGCCACATCGGAGAGGCAGACTGGGAAGCGGCGCTCGTGAGGGACTTCCGGGAAGTTTTCGATGACCATTTAGGCAAGTACCAGGCGTCCCCTATCTCGTTTAACATAGACCCGACCATTGCGCCAATCCGCCTTAAGCCCAGGCGAGTGCCCTTTGCACTCAAGCCCAAGATCGATGAGCAACTCGATAAGCTCATCGCACAATGGGTGCTGGAACCGATCGAACATGCCCGGTGGGAGACCCCAATTGTCACCCCCATCAAGCCAGATGGGTCAGTGAGGATTTGTGGTGACTACAAGGCCACCCTAAACCATGCACTCCAACAAAGCGCATACCCCATCCCAGTAGTCCAGCACCTTCTGCACTCACTGGGGGGAGGCCGGATCTTCGCAAAGCTCAACCTGGCACAAGCCTACCAGCAACTGCCGGTCGATGCCACAACAGCAGAAGCCCAAACCATCGTAACGCACCAAGGGGCTTTCCACTGCAACTGGCTTCAATTTGGAGTCAGCATGGCACCCAGGGTCTTCCAAAGCCTTATGGAAAGACTCTTCCAGGGAATAGAAGGGGTTGTGCCCTACTTTGATGACATCTTGGTGGCCGCGAAAAATGAGAAACAACTAGAAGCCAGGTTGAGGGAGGTACTGCAGAAATTCAGAGACTCGGGACTTAAAGTCAAGAGAGGGAAGTGCCAGCTACGGGCCGAAAGGGTCGAATTTCTGGGGTACCTCCTAGACAAACAAGGGATTCACCCCACAGAAAAGAAACTGAGAGCCATGAGGGAAGCACTGCAACCAAAAAACAAAACGGAATTACAGGCTTTCTTGGGACTGTTAAACTTTTACAATGTCTTCCTACCTCAAAAGGCGACCGTGGCGGAACCGCTACATAGGCTGTTAGATAAAACAGCCATCTGGACCTGGGGAGCATGGGAGGAGAGCGCTTTCAACAACACAAAGAACCTGTACAAATCCAGTACAGCGAGACCCTGCCATTGAAGGTAACTTGCGACGCGTCGCCATTTGGGATCGGCGCCATCCTCAGCCACCAGCTACCAGACGGGAGGGAAGCACCCATCGCTTTCTCATCAAGGACACTTTCAAAGCCAGAGCGGAACTACAGCCAGCTCGACAAAGAGGCCCTAGCAGTCGTCGCTGGCAATCAAGAAATTTCATGAATACCTTTATGGTAGGACTTTTACAATCATCACGGATCACAAGCCGCTGCTAGGAATCCTGGCAGGGAACAGGGCCACACCGAACATTCTATCACCAATGACGAGGTGGTCCGAATTCCTAGCAGCATACAATTACCAGCTGATACACTGACCCGGCAAGGACATCGCCCATGCAGACACCCTGAGCCGGTCACCCTTACCGGACTGGGAAGACGACCCAGCACCCACAACAGAGGTACTCCAAATAGAGACAATATCCAACCCACTCGTGACCGTGCCAGACATTGCCAGAGAAACAAATAAAGACAAGCGGCTGGCGCGAGTCTTGAGCTGGGTGGGAAAAGGGTGGCCGGAAGGGGACATAGACGAACTATTCGTCCTTTCGGAACAGACAAACTGAACTCTTTACCGAAAAGGGCTGCATACTTTGGGGGGGACAGAGTGGTAATTCCGGAAAAATTACAGGAAAAGGTATTGGGAATGTTGCATGAGGGGCACCCGGGGATGGTTAAGATGAAAAGCCTGGCCAGAAGCTACGCATGGTGGCCAGGAATGGATAAACAGATCGAAACCTGGGTTGCCAAATGTAACCAATGCCAAGAGTCCAGACCCAATCTGCCCGCTGCCCCAACCCAAGAATGGGAAAAACCAAGAGGTCCATGGTCCAGAATTCATATAGATTTCGCGGGGCCAACCAAGGGATATATGTACCTTATCACAGTAGATGCTTACTCCAACTGGTTGGAGGTAAGCACCATGAAGTCAACCACGACAGAGGCGGTGATAAGGAAACTGAGCAAACTTTTCACTACGCACGGCCTGCCAGATGTAATAGTGTCAGACAATGGGCCCCAGTTCACTGCACTAGCATTTGAACAATTTCTGGCAGGCCAAGGGATGCGCCATGCATTAACCGCACCGGCAAACCCGGTGGCGAACGGGTGGGCGGAACGCATGGTCCAATACACCAAGAAAGCCATCCAGAAAATAGAAATAGCCAATATACAGGACAAAATCAATAAAATGCTCCTCATTCAACACATTACACCTAGCGCAACCACAAATAAAAGCCTGGCGGAACTAATGATGGGCCGGAAACTATGCTCTACGCTAGACAGAATGCACCCAACATATAACCCAGACAAACCCCCAGGTTCCTCCAGCAAACACAGAACATTCAACATAGGGGACCCAGTATATGCAAAAAATCTCACAGGAGAACCACTCTGGGTGCCAGCAACAATCACCCAGTTAACTGGGCCCCTATCATACCGATTGGAAACAAGCGATGGGAAAAACTGGAAACAGCACATAAACCAACTTAGGTCAAGAATAGCCGTCACCACCAGCCAGACACCCGAACAAGAAACTAGAAGGGGGGGGGGGGGAAATCGGTAAGCAATAGAGAAGGAACCGAAGAAAACCAGCTAACTCAAACAGAACACCCCCCACCTAGAATAGATAAACCAATAAACTGATGCTACTCACCTGTAGACGCAGGACCAATGGAGCACAAAACCCCGGGGTTTTCACCTGGAAGGAGCAGCCAAACCAGCTCACCCGGCCAGGAAAAACCTAGCGGGAGCAGAAGCGGCAGCTCAACCAGCCCAGGAGAACCGGGAGGGAGCTACCAAGAAAGGCCCAGCTCAATGTTCCAGGCGGTTCCATCCCAAGGAACCGGAGCGACAGAGGAGGCATCCGAACCGGTCGACGACCACACTAGAACTGAACCACGCAGGTCAAGTAGGCAGGCGAGAAGGCCTGCCTACCTACCTGACTATATCACCACGCACTACCAGACGAAACCAAGAGGGGAGGGGTGTACGATATTAGCATACTCCGAAACCCCTGCAACCGATTGGTCCGTACCAGCGAAGACCTGATTGATTGAAAGGTCGGCCGTGATTGGAGCGCTAGGAATCTACCACGATTGGCTGTGCCGATCGCGGGAGATTCAAAGTGCTGCCATTGGCTGCCGAGCCGCAAGCCAGCCCTATATGAAGGACTGCCGCAGCTCACATTCTGAGACGATTACCAATACCAAATAAAAGAGCTGAACTCACTAAGTGGTCTTGCGTCTCTGTCGAACCGATCCGCCTCAAACATAACATTCTGGGTAAAATATTCATCTTAATTGTTGAAATTCTCCCTATTAATGACAATTGTAAGTTTTCCCATTTTTTCAAGTCTGTAGCTATCTGTTGTTTAAGTTTAATATAATTATTCTCTTTTAATGTGCTACATCTTGCTGTCAAGTATATCCCCAGATACTTAATCTTATTCGTAACTTGGATTTTCAAGAGGTCTGCCAGTTCTTCTCTTTGTCTTAGTAGCATGTTCTTTGTCAAAATCTTTGTTTTATCTTTATTTATTTTCAGACCAGCCATCTCACCATATGTCTCTATCTTTTCCAATAACCTTGGAGCTGTTTCTAACGGATCTTCCATAATAAAGGCTTAGTCATCAGCAAAGGCTTGCAGTTTAAATTCTTCCTTTTTAATTTTCATTCTTTTTATGCTTTTATCATCCCTAATATTTCTATTCAACACTTCCAAAGTCAATACAGATAGCAAAGGAGATAGGGGACATCCTTGTCTTGTGCCTTTTCTTATATTAATAAAGTCTGTAAGTTCTCCCTCCATCATTACCTTTGCTGTCTGCTTATTGTATATGGCTTCTATTGCTTGGATAAATTTTCTGGCAAAACCCATCTGTTCCAATAGTAATAACATAAATCTCCAGTTCACGTTGTCAAATACCTTTTGAGCATCTAGAAATATCAAAGCTTTTCAGGATGTGCCTCATAGTATTCCAGAGTATCTAAGATTACTCTCATATTGTCTCTAATTTGTCTCTTTGGCAGAAATCCATTTGATCTGGGTGAATCGAATTATTTAGGTATTTTCTTTCTGCTAAAATTGAAGCAAAGGTTTTATAGTCTGCATTTAATAAAGAAATAGGTCTATGGTTCTTAATTTACAGTGGATCAGCCTCTTCTTTTGGTATAAGTGTAATATAAGCCTCTGACCATGTTTTGGGTATCATCGTCTTTAACATAACTTCATTCATAACTTCTTGCAATGGAATACTCAATGATTCTTGTAGTGTTTTATAAAATTCTGCCGGAAGCCCATCTGGACCTGGTGCTTTCCCATTATTTTGCTTCTTAAGTGCTTCAGTTAATTCCATCATTGTTATATTGCTTTCTAGCATTTCTTCAGTCTCTTTAGGTATCTTCGGTAAGTTAGCATTCTGTAAATACTGTTTGACTTTTTCCTCATCAATATTCTCTTGTTTATATAGTTGCCCATAAAAATCTCAAATAATTTCCTTTTTCTCCCTATTACCATAACAAACTTGGCCTTGATCATCTATTAGCTTCAATATTTTTCTTGATTCCTTCTCCTTTCTCAATTTATATGCTAGCCATCTACCTGGTTTATTTGCATCTTCAAAATAATTCTGTTTAGCATTTCTAATTTTCTGTGCCAATTCTTCTTTCCCTATTAATTTAATTTTATGTTTAATTATATCCAGCTTCAATTTAATATCATTTTTCTGTGGCGTTTTCTGTAATTCTTTTTCAAGTCTTTTATACTCATCTTACAAGGCCTGAGTCCTTCCCTCTTAAAGCCTGGCTGGATGGAGGATTCTGGGAATTGCAGTCTTTCCCTCTTAAAGCCTGGCTGGATGGAGGATTCTGGGAATTGGAGTCCTTCCCTCTGAAAGCCTGGCTGGATGGAAAATTCTGGGAATTGGAGTCTTTCCCTCTTGAAGCCTGGCTGGATGGAGGATTCTGGGAATTGGAGTCTTTCCCTCTTAAAGCCTGGCTTGGTGGAGGATTCTGGGAATTGGAGTCTTTCCCTCTTAAAGCCTGGCTGGATGGAGGATTCTGGGAATTGGAGTCTTTCCCTCTTAAAGCCTGGCTGGATGGAGGATTCTGGGAATTGAAGTCTTTCCCTCTTAAAGCCTGGATGGATGGAGGATTCTGGGAATTGGAGTCTTTCCCTCTTGAAGCCTGGATGGATGGAGGATTCTGGGAATTGGAGTCTTTCCCTCTTGAAGCCTGGCTGGATGGAAGATTCTGGGAATTGGAGTCTTTCCCTCTTAAAGCCTGGCTGGATGGAGGATTCTGGGAATTGGAGTCCTTCCCTCTTGAAGCCTGGATGGATGGAGCATTCTGGGAATTGGAGTCTTTCTCTCTTAAAGCCTGGCTGGATGGAAAATTCTGGGAATTGGAGTCTTTCCCTCTTGAAGCCTGGATGGATGGAGGATTCTGGGAATTGGAGTCTTTCCCTCTTGAAGCCTGGCTGGATGGAAGATTCTGGGAATTGGAGTCTTTCTCTCTTGAAGCCTGGCTGGATGGAGGATTCTGGGAATTGGAGTCCTTCCCTCTTGAAGCCTGGCTGGATGGAGGATTCTGGGAATTGGAGTCCTTCCCTCTTGAAGCCTGGCTGGATGGAGGATTCTGGGAATTGGAGTCCTTCCCTCTTGAAGCCTGGCTGGATGGAGGATTCTGGGAATTGGAGTCTTTCCCTCTTAAAGCCTGGATGGATGGAGGATTCGGGGAATTGGAGTCTTTCGCTCTTAAAGCATGGCTGGATAGGGGATTCTGGGAATTGGAGTCCTTCCCTCTTAAAGCCTGGATGGATGGAGGATTCGGGGAATTGGAGTCTTTCCCTCTTAAAGCATGGCTGGATAGGGGATTCTGGGAATTGGAGTCCTTCCCTCTTGAAGCCTGGCTGGATGGAGGATTCTGGGAATTGGAGTCCTTCCCTCTTGAAGCCTGGCTGGATGGAGGATTCTGGGAATTGGAGTCTTTCCCTCTTGAAGCCTGGATGGATGGAGGATTCTGGGAATTGGAGTCCTTCCCCCTTGAAGCCTGGATGGATGGAGGATTCTGGGAATCGGAGTCCTTCCCTCTTGAAGCCTGGCTGGATGGAGGATTCTGGGAATTGGAGTCTTTCCCTCTTGAAGCCTGGCTGGCTGGAGGATTCTGGGAATTGGAGTCTTTCCCTCTTAAAGCCTGGATGGATGGAGGATTCTGGGAATTGGAGTCTTTCCCTCTTAAAGCCTGGCTGGATGGAGGATTCTGGGAATTGGAGTCTTTCCCTCTTAAAGCCTGGCTGGATGGAGGATTCTGGGAATTGGAGTCCTTCCCTCTTGAAGCCTGGCTGGATGGAGGATTCTGGGAATTGGAGTCTTTCCCTCTTGAAGCCTGGCTGGATGGAGGATTCTGGGAATTGGAGACCTTCCCTCTTGAAGCCTGGCTGGCTGGAGGATTCTGGGAATTGGAGTCTTTCCCTCTTAAAGCCTGGATGGATGGAGGATTCTGGGAATTGGAGTCTTTCCCTCTTAAAGCCTGGATGGATGGAGGATTCTGGGAATTGGAGTCTTTCCCTCTTAAAGCCTGGATGGATGGAGGATTCTGGGAATTGGAGTCTTTCCCTCTTGAAGCCTGGCTTGCTGGAGGATTCTGGGAATTGGAGTCTTTCCCTCTTAAAGCCTGGATGGATGGAGGATTCTAGGAATTGGAGTCTTTCCCTCTTAAAGCCTGGCTGGCCTGAGGATTTTGGGAATTGGAGTCTTTCCCTCTTAAAGCCTGGATGGATGGAGGATTCTGGGAATTGGAGTCTTTCTCTCTGAAAGCCTGGCTGGATGGAAGATTCTGGGAATTGGAGTCTTTCCCTCTTGAAGCCTGGCTGGATTGAGGATTCTGGGAATTGGAGTCCTTCCCTCTTGAAGCCTGGCTGGATGGAGGATTCTGGGAATTGGAGTCTTTCTCTCTTGAAGCCTGGATGGATGGAGGATTCTGGGAATTGGAGTCTTTCCCTCTTGAAGCCTGGATGGATGGAGGATTCTGGGAATTGGAGTCTTTCCCTCTTAAAGCCTGGATGGATGGAGGATTCGGGGAATTGGAGTCTTTCGCTCTTAAAGCATGGCTGGATAGGGGATTCTGGGAATTGGAGTCCTTCCCTCTTAAAGCCTGGATGGATGGAGGATTCGGGGAATTGGAGTCTTTCCCTCTTAAAGCATGGCTGGATAGGGGATTCTGGGAATTGGAGTCATTCCCTCTTGAAGCCTGGCTGGACGGAGGATTCTGGGAATTGGAGTCTTTCCCTCTTAAAGCCTGGCTGGATGGAGGATTCTGGGAATTGCAGTCTTTCCCTCTGAAAGCCTGGATGGATGGAGGATTCTGGGAATTGGAGTCTTTCCCTCTTAAAGCCTGGCTGGATGGGGGATTCGGGGAATTGGAGTCTTTCCCTCTTGAAGCCAGGCTGCATGGGGGATTCTGGGAATTGGAGTCCTTCCCTCTTAAAGCCTGGATGGATGGAGGATTCGGGGAATTGGAGTCCTTCCCTCTTAAAGCCTGGATGGATGGAGGATTCGGGGAATTGGAGTCTTTCCTTCTTAAAGCCTGGATGGATGGAGGATTCGGGGAATTGGAGTCCTTCCCTCTTAAAGCCTGGCTGGATGGGGGATTCTGGGAATTGGAGTCCTTCCCTCTTAAAGCCTGGATGGATGGAGGATTCGGGGAATTGGAGTCCTTCCCTCTTAAAGCCTGGATGGATGGAGGATTCGGGGAATTGGAGTCCTTCCCTCTTAAAGCCTGGCTGGATGGGGGATTCTGGGAATTGGAGTCCTTCCCTCTTAAAGCCTGGATGGATGGAGGATTCTGGGAATTGGAGTCCTTCCCCCTTGAAGCCTGGATGGATGGAGGATTCTGGGAATCGGAGTCCTTCCCTCTTGAAGCCTGGCTGGATGGAGGATTCTGGGAATTGGAGTCTTTCCCTCTTGAAGCCTGGCTGGATGGAGGATTCTGGGAATTGGAGACCTTCCCTCTTGAAGCCTGGCTGGCTGGAGGATTCTGGGAATTGGAGTCTTTCCCTCTTAAAGCCTGGATGGATGGAGGATTCTGGGAATTGGAGTCTTTCCCTCTTAAAGCCTGGATGGATGGAGGATTCTGGGAATTGGAGTCTTTCCCTCTTGAAGCCTGGATGGATGGAGGATTCTGGGAATTGGAGTCCTTTCCTCTTAAAGCCTGGCTGGAAGGGGGATTCTGGGAATTGGAGTCTTTCCCTCTTAAAGCCTGGCTCGATATGGGATTCTGGGAATTGGAGTCTTTCCCTCTTAAAGCCTGGCTGCATGGGGGATTCTGGGAATTGGAGTCCTTTCCTCTTAAAGCCTGGCTGGATGGGGGATTCTGGGAATTGGAGTCTTTCCCTCTTGAAGCCTGGCTGCATGGGGGATTCTGGGAATTGGAGTCCTTCCCTCTTAAAGCCTGGATGGATGGAGGATTCGGGGAATTGGAGTCTTTCCCTCTTAAAGCATGGCTGGATAGGGGATTCTGGGAATTGGAGTCATTCCCTCTTGAAGCCTGGCTGGACGGAGGATTCTGGGAATTGGAGTCTTTCCCTCTTAAAGCCTGGCTGGATGGAGGATTCTGGGAATTGGAGTCTTTCCCTCTTAAAGCCTGGATGGATGGAGGATTCTGGGAATTGGAGACCTTCCCTCTTAAAGCCTGGATGGATGGAGGATTCTGGGAATTGGAGTCTTTCCCTCTTGAAGCCTGGCTGGATGGAGGATTCTGGGAATTGGAGTCCTTTCCTCTTAAAGCCTGGCTGGATGGGGGATTCGGGGAATTGGAGTCTTTCCCTCTTGAAGCCAGGCTGCATGGGGGATTCTGGGAATTGGAGTCCTTCCCTCTTAAAGCCTGGATGGATGGAGGATTCGGGGAATTGGAGTCCTTCCCTCTTAAAGCCTGGATGGATGGAGGATTCGGGGAATTGGAGTCTTTCCCTCTTAAAGCCTGGATGGATGGAGGATTCGGGGAATTGGAGTCCTTCCCTCTTAAAGCCTGGATGGATGGGGGATTCTGGGAATTGGAGTCCTTCCCTCTTAAAGCCTGGATGGATGGAGGATTCGGGGAATTGGAGTCCTTCCCTCTTAAAGCCTGGATGGATGGAGGATTCTGGGAATTGGAGTCCTTCCCTCTTAAAGCCTGGCTGGATGGGGGATTCTGGGAATTGGAGTCCTTCCCCCTTGAAGCCTGGATGGATGGAGGATTCTGGGAATCGGAGTCCTTCCCTCTTGAAGCCTGGCTGGATGGAGGATTCTGGGAATTGGAGTCTTTCCCTCTTGAAGCCTGGCTGGATGGAGGATTCTGGGAATTGGAGACCTTCCCTCTTAAAGCCTGGATGGATGGAGGATTCTGGGAATTGGAGTCCTTCCCTCTTGAAGCCTGGCTGGATGGGGGATTCTGGGAATTGGAGTCCTTCCCTCTTAAAGCCTGGATGGATGGGGGATTCTGGGAATTGGAGTCCTTCCCTCTTAAAGCCTGGATGGATGGGGGATTCTGGGAATTGGAGTCCTTCCCTCTTGAAGCCTGGCTGGATGGGGGATTCTGGGAATTGGAGTCCTTCCCTCTTGAAGCCTGGCTGGATGGGGGATTCTGGGAATTGGAGTCCTTCCCTCTTAAAGCCTGGATGGATGGGGGATTCTGGGAATTGGAGTCCTTCCCTCTTAAAGCCTGGATGGATGGGGGATTCTGGGAATTGGAGTCCTTCCCTCTTAAAGCCTGGATGGATGGAGGATTCGGGGAATTGGAGTCCTTCCCTCTTAAAGCCTGGATGGATGGAGGATTCGGGGAATTGGAGTCTTTCCCTCTTAAAGCCTGGATGGATGGAGGATTCGGGGAATTGGAGTCCTTCCCTCTTAAAGCCTGGATGGATGGGGGATTCTGGGAATTGGAGTCCTTCCCTCTTAAAGCCTGGATGGATGGAGGATTCGGGGAATTGGAGTCCTTCCCTCTTAAAGCCTGGATGGATGGAGGATTCTGGGAATTGGAGTCCTTCCCTCTTAAAGCCTGGCTGGATGGGGGATTCTGGGAATTGGAGTCCTTCCCCCTTGAAGCCTGGATGGATGGAGGATTCTGGGAATCGGAGTCCTTCCCTCTTGAAGCCTGGCTGGATGGAGGATTCTGGGAATTGGAGTCTTTCCCTCTTGAAGCCTGGCTGGATGGAGGATTCTGGGAATTGGAGACCTTCCCTCTTAAAGCCTGGATGGATGGAGGATTCTGGGAATTGGAGTCCTTCCCTCTTGAAGCCTGGCTGGATGGGGGATTCTGGGAATTGGAGTCCTTCCCTCTTAAAGCCTGGATGGATGGGGGATTCTGGGAATTGGAGTCCTTCCCTCTTAAAGCCTGGATGGATGGGGGATTCTGGGAATTGGAGTCCTTCCCTCTTGAAGCCTGGCTGGATGGGGGATTCTGGGAATTGGAGTCCTTCCCTCTTAAAGCCTGGATGGATGGGGGATTCTGGGAATTGGAGTCCTTCCCTCTTAAAGCCTGGATGGATGGGGGATTCTGGGAATTGGAGTCTTTCCCTCTTGAAGCCTGGCTGGCTGGAGGATTCTGGGAATTGGAGTCCTTCCCTCTTAAAGCCTGGATGGATGGGGGATTCTGGGAATTGGAGTCCTTCCCTCTTAAAGCCTGGATGGATGGAGGATTCTGGGAATTGGAGTCTTTCCCTCTTAAAGCCTGGATGGATGGAGGATTCTGGGAATTGGAGTCTTTCCCTCTTAAAGCCTGGATGGATGGGGGATTCTGGGAATTGGAGTCCTTCCCCCTTGAAGCCTGGATGGATGGAGGATTCTGGGAATCGGAGTCCTTCCCTCTTGAAGCCTGGCTGGATGGAGGATTCTGGGAATTGGAGTCTTTCCCTCTTGAAGCCTGGCTGGATGGAGGATTCTGGGAATTGGAGACCTTCCCTCTTAAAGCCTGGATGGATGGAGGATTCTGGGAATTGGAGTCCTTCCCTCTTGAAGCCTGGCTGGATGGGGGATTCTGGGAATTGCAGTCTTTCCCTCTGAAAGCCTGGATGGATGGAGGATTCTGGGAATTGGAGTCTTTCCCTCTTAAAGCCTGGATGGATGGAGGATTCTGGGAATTGCAGTCTTTCCCTCTGAAAGCCTGGATGGATGGAGGATTCTGGGAATTGGAGTCTTTCCCTCTTGAAGCCTGGCTGGATGGAGGATTCTGGGAATTGGAGTCTTTCCCTCTTAAAGCCTGGATGGATGGGGGATTCTGGGAATTGGAGTCCTTCCCTCTTAAAGCCTGGATGGATGGAGGATTCTGGGAATTGGAGTCTTTCCCTCTTAAAGCCTGGATGGATGGAGGATTCTGGGAATTGGAGTCTTTCCCTCTTAAAGCCTGGATGGATGGGGGATTCTGGGAATTGGAGTCCTTCCCTCTTAAAGCCTGGATGGATGGAGGATTCGGGGAATTGGAGTCCTTCCCTCTTAAAGCCTGGATGGATAGGGGATTCTGGGAATTGGAGTCCTTCCCTCTTAAAGCCTGGATGGATGGAGGATTCTGGGAATTGGAGTCTTTCCCTCTTAAAGCCTGGATGGATGGAGGATTCGGGGAATTGGAGTCCTTCCCTCTTAAAGCCTGGCTGGATGGGGGATTCTGGGAATTGGAGTCCTTCCCTCTTAAAGCCTGGCTGGATGGAGGATTCTGGGAATTGGAGTCCTTCCCTCTTAAAGCCTGGATGGATAGGGGATTCTGGGAATTGGAGTCCTTTCCTCTTAAAGCCTGGCTGGAAGGGGGATTCTGGGAATTGGAGTCTTTCCCTCTTAAAGCCTGGCTGGCTGGAGGATTCTGGGAATTGGAGTCTTTCCCTCTTAAAGCCTGGATGGATGGAGGATTCTGGGAATTGGAGTCTTTCCCTCTTAAAGCCTGGATGGATGGAGGATTCGGGGAATTGGAGTCTTTCCCTCTTGAAGCCTGGCTGGACGGAGGATTCTGGGAATTGGAGTCTTTCCCTCTTAAAGCCTGGATGGATGGAGGATTCTGGGAATTGCAGTCTTTCCCTCTGAAAGCCTGGATGGATGGAGGATTCTGGGAATTGCAGTCTTTCCCTCTTAAAGCCTGGCTGGATGGGGGATTCGGGGAATTGGAGTCTTTCCCTCTTGAAGCCAGGCTGCATGGGGGATTCTGGGAATTGGAGTCCTTCCCTCTTAAAGCCTGGATGGATGGAGGATTCGGGGAATTGGAGTCCTTCCCTCTTAAAGCCTGGATGGATGGAGGATTCGGGGAATTGGAGTCTTTCCCTCTTAAAGCCTGGATGGATGGAGGATTCGGGGAATTGGAGTCCTTCCCTCTTAAAGCCTGGATGGATGGGGGATTCTGGGAATTGGAGTCCTTCCCTCTTAAAGCCTGGATGGATGGAGGATTCGGGGAATTGGAGTCCTTCCCTCTTAAAGCCTGGATGGATGGAGGATTCGGGGAATTGGAGTCCTTCCCTCTTAAAGCCTGGCTGGATGGGGGATTCTGGGAATTGGAGTCCTTCCCTCTTAAAGCCTGGATGGATGGAGGATTCTGGGAATTGGAGTCCTTCCCCCTTGAAGCCTGGATGGATGGAGGATTCTGGGAATCGGAGTCCTTCCCTCTTGAAGCCTGGCTGGATGGAGGATTCTGGGAATTGGAGTCTTTCCCTCTTGAAGCCTGGCTGGATGGAGGATTCTGGGAATTGGAGTCTTTCCCTCTTAAAGCCTGGATGGATGGAGGATTCTGGGAATTGGAGTCTTTCCCTCTTAAAGCCTGGATGGATGGAGGATTCTGGGAATTGGAGTCTTTCCCTCTTGAAGCCTGGATGGATGGAGGATTCTGGGAATTGGAGTCTTTCCCTCTTGAAGCCTGGATGGATGGAGGATTCTGGGAATTGGAGTCTTTCCCTCTTAAAGCCTGGATGGATGGAGGATTCTGGGAATTGGAGTCCTTCCCTCTTAAAGCCTGGATGGATGGAGGATTCGGGGAATTGGAGTCTTTCCCTCTTAAAGCATGGCTGGATAGGGGATTCGGGGAATTGGAGTCCTTTCCTCTTAAAGCCTGGCTGGAAGGGGGATTCTGGGAATTGGAGTCTTTCCCTCTTAAAGCCTGGCTCGATATGGGATTCTGGGAATTGGAGTCTTTCCCTCTTAAAGCCTGGCTGCATGGGGGATTCTGGGAATTGGAGTCCTTTCCTCTTAAAGCCTGGCTGGATGGGGGATTCTGGGAATTGGAGTCTTTCCCTCTTGAAGCCTGGCTGCATGGGGGATTCTGGGAATTGGAGTCCTTCCCTCTTAAAGCCTGGATGGATGGAGGATTCGGGGAATTGGAGTCTTTCCCTCTTAAAGCATGGCTGGATAGGGGATTCTGGGAATTGGAGTCATTCCCTCTTGAAGCCTGGCTGGACGGAGGATTCTGGGAATTGGAGTCTTTCCCTCTTAAAGCCTGGATGGATGGAGGATTCTGGGAATTGCAGTCTTTCCCTCTGAAAGCCTGGATGGATGGAGGATTCTGGGAATTGGAGTCTTTCCCTCTGAAAGCCTGGCTGGATGGGGGATTCAGGGAATTGGAGTCTTTCCCTCTTGAAGCCAGGCTGCATGGGGGATTCTGGGAATTGGAGTCCTTCCCTCTTAAAGCCTGGATGGATGGAGGATGCGGGGAATTGGAGTCCTTCCCTCTTAAAGCCTGGATGGATGGAGGATTCGGGGAATTGGAGTCTTTCCCTCTTAAAGCCTGGATGGATGGAGGATTCGGGGAATTGGAGTCCTTCCCTCTTAAAGCCTGGCTGGCTGGAGGATTCGGGGAATTGGAGTCTTTCCCTCTTAAAGCCTGGCTGGATGGAGGATTCTGGGAATTGGAGTCTTTCCCTCTTAAAGCATGGCTGGATAGCGGATTCTGGGAATTGGAGTCCTTCCCTCTTAAAGCCTGGCTGGATGGAGGATTCTGGGAATTGGAGTCTTTCCCTCTGAAAGCCTGGATGGATGGAGGATTCGGGGAATTGGAGTCCTTCCCTCTTAAAGCCTGGCTGGATGGAGGATTCTGCGAATTGCAGTCTTTCCCTCTTAAAGCCTGGCTGGATGGGGGATTCGGGGAATTGGAGTCTTTCCCTCTTGAAGCCTGGCTGCATGGGGGATTCTGGGAATTGGAGTCCTTCCCTCTTAAAGCCTGGATGGATGGAGGATTCGGGGAATTGGAGTCCTTCCCTCTTAAAGCCTGGATGGATGGAGGATTCGGGGAATTGGAGTCTTTCCCTCTTAAAGCCTGGCTGGATGGGGGATTCTGGGAATTGGAGTCCTTCCCTCTTAAAGCCTGGCTGGCTGGAGGATTCTGGGAATTGGAGTCTTTCCCTCTTAAAGCATGGCTGGATAGCGGATTCTGGGAATTGGAGTCCTTCCCTCTTAAAGCCTGGATGGATGGAGGATTCTGGGAATTGGAGTCTTTCCCTCTTAAAGCCTGGATGGATGGAGGATTCTGGAAATTGGAGTCTTTCCCTCTTAAAGCCTGGATGGATGGAGGATTCTGGGAATTGGAGTCCTTCCCTCTTAAAGCCTGGATGGATGGAGGATTCGGGGAATTGGAGTCTTTCCCTCTTAAAGCCTGGATGGATGGAGAATTCTGGGAATTGGAGTCCTTTTCTCTTAAAGCCTGGCTGGATGGAGGATTCTGGGAATTGCAGTCTTTCCCTCTTAAAGCCTGGCTGGATGGAGGATTCTGGGAATTGGAGTCTTTCCCTCTTAAAGCCTGGCTTGGTGGAGGATTCTGGGAATTGGAGTCTTTCCCTCCTAAAGCCTGGCTGGATGGAGGATTCTGGGAATTGCAGTCTTTCCCTCTTAAAGCCTGGCTGGATGGAGGATTCTGGGAATTGGAGTCTTTCCCTCTTAAAGCATGGCTGGATGGAGGATTCTGGGAAAGGAGTCTTTCCCTCTGAAAACCTGGCTGGATGGAGGATTCTGGGAATTGGAGTCCTTCCCTCTGAAAGCCTGGATGGATGGAGGATTCGGGGAATTGGAGTCTTTCCCTCTTAAAGCATGGCTGGATAGGGGATTCTGAGAATTGGAGTCCTTTCCTCTTAAAGCCTGGCTGGAAAGAGGATTCTGGGAATTGGAGTCTTTCCCTCTTAAAGCCTGGCTGGCTGGAGGATTCTGGGAATTGGAGTCTTTCCCTCTTAAAGCCTGGCTGCATGGGGGATTCTGGGAATTGGAGTCTTTCCCTCTTAAAGCCTGGCTTCATGGGGGATTCTGGGAATTGGAGTCCTTTCCTCTTAAAGCCTGGCTGGATGGGGGATTCTGGGAATTGGAGTCTTTCCCTCTTAAAGCCTGGCTGCATGGGGGATTCTGGGAATTGGAGTCCTTCCCTCTAAAAGCCTGGCTGGCTGGAGGATTCTGGGAATTGGATTCATTCCCTCTTAAAGCCTGGCTGGATGGAGGATTCTGGGAATTGGAGTCTTTCCCTCTTAAAGCCTGGCTGGATGGGGGATTCTGGGAATTGGAGTCCTTCCCTCTAAAAGCCTGGCTGGCTGGAGGATTCTTGGAATTGGATTCATTCCCTCTTAAAGCCTGGCTGGATGGAGGATTCTGGGAATTGGATTAATTCCCTCTTAAAGCATGCTTGCTGGGAACTCTGGGAGTTGAAGTCCACCCATTGTAAAGCATGGAGACCTCTGAAGAGCTTTACGTTGCCAGGAAACCTTGGTTTAGATAAACTAAGATGCCACCTTCCAATTCTTACGGACATTGCTTGATATGACCAACCCCAATTAAAGCAGAATTATTATCATCGTGTCAAAGGCTAAAAGAAGTCAATTGATGGTGTCACTTGGAAAAAATATCTTTCATAAATTTTATTTATTTACATATCACATTTAGAGACCACACATCTTACAGCAGCCAAAATTGAAAAACTGATCTCACAAGATCCTAATCTGGATACAGGTAGTCCTCAGCTTGCAACCATTCACTTAGTGACTGTTTGGCACTGAAAAATAAAATGCCTTTTTTCTTTCCCATTCGCATGCTGATCGGTAGGCGGCGTCCATTCCTGTGATGGCGGTGGCCGGACCGCAATGCATTGTGGGAGCATCCCTGGCATCCATTATTTTAGGTCATCGTTCTCGCTTAAGATGCTGAAAACTCCCGGCCTGGGAGTCCTGGGCTGCCTCTCGCTCCGGGTTTCCCAGATAAACTTCTTCCACCAAGCTTTGGAGATTTCGGATGCTTCGAGCTTCAATGGGAGAAAGCGAGACAGAGGGAGAAGTCAAAAGAGAGGGATGGATTCTACAAAATGGGGGCGAGGGGGTTAAAAAACAAACAAAAAGAGGCTGGACTCCGTCTTAGGAAAAAAAAAAAGGGCAGGGTGGAGAGGGTTAAATTAAATTTCCAGGTGCCACACACACCCAATGTTTTGCTCAAGCAGACAGGGAGTTTGCAAGTCAGTGGAAAACAAATGTTTTTTCTGCATAATTTACAAGCTCAGGTTATAAAGGTTCATTTAACTATTGTTGAAAGTTACTGCAGCACGTTAAGGCCATTTTTCACACTTACGGCTGTTGTATGTAATGACAGGATTGAAATTTGGGTGCTTGGCAACCAGGGTTTATTTATGAGGGTTGCGGTATCCAGAGGAAGGCCTGATCTTCTCAGCTGGCTTCCGACAAAGTCAGTGGTGGATTCGTGCAATGACTGCAGGGATTTGCTAAAAACCATGGCAATGAGGTTGCAAAATCAGACTCGACTCACTTAACAACTCCCTTGCTTAATGAATGAAATTCTGGACCCCCCAGTTGTTAAGTGAATCTGGCTCAGATGGTCGCAAAAGGGGAGGACACCCCCCCCCAGGACGCTACAACCATCATAAATGCTCCATTGTGGTTGTAAGTTGAGAACTACCAGCAAAGGTGTGATACATAAAGGACTTGCTCAATATAGGTAGTCCTCAATTTACCACTGCAGTGGAGCTCAATATTTGTGTTGTTAAGAGAGATGTTTGTTAAGTGAGTTTTGCCCCATTTTATGACCTTTCTTGCCTCTTAAGTGAATCATGGCAGTTGATAAGTTAGCAACCTGGTTGTTAAGTGAATCTGGCTTGTCCGAAGGTCGCAAAAGGGGATCACATGACTCTGAGACACAGCAACCATATTAAGTATGAACCAGTTGCTAAGCGGCTGAATTTTGATCACATGACCTCAATGGTCGTCAGTGTGAAAAATGGTCATAAGTCACTTTTTCAGTAACTTTAAACAGTCATTAAATGGTTGTAATTCAAAGACTACCTGTATTAATATAATAAAATAGAATAAGGATAGAATAAGGATAGAATAAAATATAATAGAATATGGAATAGAATAGAATAGAATAGAATAGGGAATAGGGAATAAAGAATGGAATGGAATGGAATGGAATAGAATGGAATGGAATGGAATAGAATAGAATTGAAGAATAGAATGGAATGGAATGGAATAGAATGGAATAGAATGGAATAGAATAGGGAATAGGGAATAAAGAATGGAATGGAATGGAATGGAATGGAATGGAATGGAATGGAATGGAATGGAATAGAATAGAATAGAATAGAATAGAATAGAATAGAATAGAATAGAAGGGACCTTGGAGGTCTTCTAGTCCAACCCCCTGCTTAGGCAGGAAGCCATAGAACATTTCAGATAAATGGTTGAAATACTGATTAATTGTGGCAAGGAGGTTGTAACATGGGCAAAACTCACTTAACCACTGTCTCACTTAACAACGGGGCTCAATTTTGATTGTAAGTCGAGGACTACCTGAATTTTCAGTCTCCCCTTCCCACCCCCCACCCCCCAAAAAAGAGAATAGATCCTTTAATAAACAAGATCTTTCCTGGTAGGGCAGCTTTGATTATCCTACCTGAGGCTTCTCAGGAAACAACAACGGAATGAGAAACTGCTGGTGACCTTCTACCGCTGCACCAGAGAGAGTATCTTAACTTACTGCACCTCTGTCTGGTTTGCCAATTGCACCGTGGCAGATAGGAAAACACTCCAGAGGGTTAAGGTCATTGCCCCTTGGAGGATCATGGGTTGCCCTCTCCCCTCTTTGGAAGAGCTTTATAGCTCCTGCTGCCTTAAGGAAGTTCAAAACATCCTCAAAGATCCATCTCATCCTGGGAAACCCCCCCCCCCTTTTTTTTTTTGAACTATTACCATCTGGCAGACGGTACAGGACAATAATAAAAACAAGGACAAATAGGCTGAAAAACAGCATCTATCCCAGGGCAGGAGCTCTTTTGGATTCTGCTGTATAGTGCAATATTAATGCAATATCAGGGGTTTCCAATTCGATGTGTGGAGTGTGAAGAATGTGTGTTTGTGTTTATTTTCGTGTTCATGATGTGCCCTGAAGATGGTGTTTGATTTCGTTGTACGAGCTGCAAGGACAGTAAAGTAAAAATAAACTGTTCCACACCTACACTTATTTTTTTCCTCTGTCTCTCCGTTTTTTTTCTTAACACACCTCTTTGCTGGAAGTTTTAATAAAATCAGCCCCGGACGACCCCAAAAAGGGGCCCATATACTTACAGGCAGAGGTTCGAAACGGGGCGCCTCAGGTGCTCCGGAGACAGGTGGGGCCTCCTCAGAGCGAGCTGCCAGGAGAAGCGAGAAGGTGGCCAACACCAGCAAGCCGAGCCAAGAAGCCTTCATTGTTTGTTTTCTTTCCCCTAATCCTGGACGAGACCCACAAACTCTCCTGGATCGCAGGCGTTGTGAGCGCTTCCTTGGTGCTTCTCACGCTTATATGGGCCTGCCCTGATCCCTTTGGGGTTGGTCCACCGGAAGAGAAGTTCGCACACAAAGTGTCACAACCTCCAGCTCCCTTCTGGCCTGCAAGAAATCATGACTCAAGGTTGTCTTTGGAGGACCCCACCCTGGTGTTTCGACATCCAAGCTGAGAAATCGTTGTTTGCGAAACATGACAGGCGCCAAAAATTATTTTTGTGTCCTGCCAAGCCGTCTCCACCCACCTGGGTCTCGTCCTTCAGGCCCTCCAAGAATGGGACACGGAGGAGAACATGAGACCATCCCTGCTCAGTGAGAAGGACATCCTTCTTCTTTAACCATCCTTTGGCTGGAGAAAAGGAAGAGGGAAGTAGGTCGATGTTCACGAGGATGAAACGTGGATGGTTTCCCCGTGAATCAGGGTTTGTTGAGTAAGCTGAGCTAACCAAACATCTCCAGTGTCGTAGATTCAACCCTGGTGACATCAGAAGGGCACTTGTGGCCTTCTTAACAAACCTCTACGGTGTTATGTTCATCTGAATGCTTTTGCTGGCCTCACAGGCAGTTCTTAACTTACAATTGTTTGTTTAGTGCAGAGGTCCCCAAACTTCGCAACTTTAAGACGTGTGGACTTCAACTCCCAGAATTCCCCAACATGGCCGGCAGGGGAATTCTGGGAGTTGAAGTCCACAAGTCTTAAAGTTGCCAAGTTTGGGGACCCCTGGTTTAGTGGCTACTCAAAGCCACAACAGTGCTGAAAAAGTGACTTATGACCAATCATTGTGCTCACAACCGTCTCTGCCTACCCCACGGTCCTGAGTTCAAAACTTGGTGCACTTGGCAACTAGCCTGTCAAAATTCGGACACTGGCTTGCCTTTATGGCGGCTGCAGTATGATGTCATCACCATTTGTGACCGTCCCAGCTGGCTTCCGACAGGAGAAAGCAGGATTCATTTAGCAACTGTGTGATTCACTTAACGAGTGTGGTGACTCACTTAACGATTGCCCTACTTAGCAATAGGAAGCCCTCATTGCAGCTGTAAGTTGAACTCTGCTTGTAATAACTAGATTCTGCCTTGGTTCCTTTGAGACAAACCACGATTAGCTACGGTAGGTAAGATGTAACAAATATCTCGCTTAAACAACAGAGATTTTGGTCTCAATTATGGTCATAAGTCAAGGATTACCTGCCTAGAACACACCTTCCTGCCTCTCAGGGTGTATATGTGTGTAAATTCACACAACCCTCTAGGCCTGGTTTCCTTTCTGGTTCAGGCATTCAGTCATCGTTGTCTTGTTGGTCATTGAGAAAATGAGAGTGCCACATTTAACTCCGGTGCTTTTTGTGTTGAATGTCTGTTGTACTGCAAGTTGTTAACCCAACTCATTGTAAAAAAACCCGCAGCTTTCTAAACCTGGGGCCTTCCTGCCATTTGAAATACCTGAAATTAAACGCACCCTTTCTGTTTGGAACGGGTGACGCTTCCATCCTTATTCCCTCTCCCTTTCTCTTTGTAGGTGCAGCATTGTGTAACCTGTGTCATTTTAGCCCGTGGCCAGTATTTGCCTTCCTCTTGATTAAGGGCTGGAGCAACTTGAGAACCATTCCCCTCTCAAGGTCACTGAGTAAACAGATCAACGTCTATCCAAAATATTATAAGCAATCCTTGACTTACGGCTGTTCGTTTAGTGACCGCTCAAAGTCGCCTTGAGGGGGAAAAAATGACTCGGGAGTAAGGCAATTGCCACGAGGGTGTGTGACTGGGTGTTTCCCAACCCACAAAATCCCAGAGGCAAAACAAACACAACTCTGCTTCAGAAGTTAAATTAGTCTTCCGGGTTGGCTAATATCCCGAATTACCAAAGGATGACAGAGTTTTGAAGATTCGCTAAGCACGTTTCGAAAATGTAACACAGGTAGTCCTCGACTTATGGCCACATATTGAGCCCAAAATTACTGTGGTTAAGTGAGACATTTATTAAGGGACTTTTGCCCTGTTTTATGACCTTTCTTGCCAGTGTTGTTAAGTGAATCACTGCAGCCGTTACTCACGGGGTCCTTAAGTGAATATGGCTTCCCCCCATTAACTTTGCTTGTCAGAAGGTCGCAAAAGGGGATCATGGGACCCCCGGGACACTGCGACTGTCATAAATACGAGTCAGTTGCCAAGGATCTGAATTTGTGGTCACAGGGATGATACAACAGGAGAAAGTATAAGAAAAACGGTTGTAAGTCCCTTTTTTTCAGTGGCGTTGTAACTGAGAACGGTCACAAAATGAACCGTTGTAAATCAAGGGCTACCTGAACTTGACTTAAGCCATAGGAAAAGTACAGCTACAGGGTCTTTCACACACACACACACACACACACACACACACACCAGATAACCTGGATCTGGCAACTTCTGTTCTTCGAGATTATCCTGGGTGAGAATCATAGAAGGATTTTGTGGGCACTTGAGACCAGATTGGGCTTATCTCACATTTTAACTATTAGCTAAATAAGGGCAAAACTCTGTGGAGAAGGTGAAAAAATCCCTAGGAGAAACAAGAAATAGCAAAAAATAAAATTTAAATTGAAAAAAGAGGAAGAAAGAGAAGGAAAAGAAGGCAGGGAAATAAATACGATGTAATCCTTGATTTACAATGATTTGTTTAGAGACCAAACGGCACTGAAAGTGACTTATGACCCTTTTTCACTTATGACCAACCATTGCAATTCCCCCCCCGTCACATGATCAAAATTTGGATGCTTGGCAACTGACCTGAATTTATGACGGTGGCTCATGAGATTCCCTTTGGCGACCTCCTGACAAGCAGTCAATGGGGAAGCCCAGATCCATTTAACGACTGTGTGACTAACTTAACAACTGTAATGATTCACTTAACAACTGTGGCAAGAACAGCTCTCAAATAACTTAACTCACTTAGCAACAGGAATTTGGGGTTTCGCTGTGGTTGTAAGTAAAGGACTATTTTAAAAGATTGATGATTCACAGTTCGATTGGGAGCCATCCACACAGCCCCCCCCCAAAAAAGGGGGGGCAGAAAAAAAGACACAAAATTCTGCATTTTCCAATCCAGATAAACTCAAGTGACAAAATTGGACAGCTCAGATGAGACATCAGAGAATCGCTTAGAGAACATTTTATTAGATAAAAAAAAAAGACCAAACTACGCTCACACCAATCAGCCTTCATGTGTCACATACACTTTTGAGGTCAGACAGCCTGGAGAAATCTAGAAATTTGTAAAATAATGTCTTTCTTGTAACCTGTAGCTGGCTGGGGAATTCTGGGAATTGAAGTCCTCTCTTCTTCAAAGTGGCTTAGACTGAAAAACACTGCTTTAAAAAAACATGATAAACTTAACACAATTGTTGTGTGACTGACATATTCGTCATTTTTCCTCTTGCTACGCACCTGTTTCTTAAATGTTTATTATCTGTCTGATGGTTCTTAGCTTGTTTGCTTTCCCGCCCCTCAAATTATTCTATAATTTGAACTTTGGAAATCACAAAAAAGTTTTTTAAAAAAATGAAAGAAAAGGATCGCCCATCTGCCTGCCACAGAAGAGCAATGCAGACGGCCCGGATCAAATCCTCCCATCTTGCTTGCGAGACGGAAGTTCCCCTGGGTTTTGAGGTCCACCTCTGGCATTGGGAAAGCCACTCCTGGGCCCAAGAGGAAAGAGAGGCAGCAGCCAAGCCGTGAGACGCAGGAACATGAAGACTCTTCTCCCCGTGAAAGGAAGGCAACAGTTTTGGGGGAGGAGAGGCTTGTCTGAAGAAAGCCTCGAGGTTTCCTTTTCCACCAAAACGTGGTTTGGGGGCTTCCTGTTGGTTCGGGGAGCTCAGATCTGGGGTTCTCGTGAAGAAGGGGAAGACCCTCCTTTTGAGGGACCCCAAGGAATCTTGTTTCTGGAAGGCACCTCAATCCGAGTCACTGTCCTCCTGCTTGGCCGAATCGACGGCCGAGGCCAGCTCTTCCTCCTGGCCTTTCAGACGTTCTCCTGCAAAAGAGAGAGAGAGAGGACTCCAGGGTGGGCAAGGCCAGCCAATCATGGCGACTACCAGTTTGGCGAATCAGATGTAAAATTAACCACCAGTTCGCTCGAACCAGTGTGAACCAGCCCAATCCTGACCCTCAAAGCAAGGGGCCCACTCTCCTGGGCAGCTAAAGCATCCTCGTCAGGGGCTTCGGTACATCCAAGAAACCCCATTTTCCATCAAAAGAGGTTCGTCCTTATCAAAAGAACAGGACATCCAGCCACAAATTTCATGATAAAGGTAGTCTTGACTTGCAACAGTTCATTTAGTGACCGTTCTTCACCATACTTGTGACCAGGGCAACATTCCTATAATCACCTGATCAAAATTCAAATGCTTGCTTGGCAACTGGCTCGTATTTACGACAGTCCTGGAGTCAAAGGATCTCCTTTGGCGACCATCAGACGAGGAAAGTCCATTCACTTAACGACCGGGGGATGGACTAGCAACTGCAGTAACTTAAGTTTAAGTTGAATCACTTAACAACAGTGGAAAGAAAGTTCGTAAAATGGGGAGAAAACTCACTTGTCTCACCTAGCAATGGAAATTTTGGGCTCAATTGCAGTCGAAATTTGAGAATTTCCCGAACTTACAAGCCTGTTCCAAAATTCTGATAGCTACACCTCCCTATTATTACTTATGTGACCACAATTTGGGCATATAGTGAACCTGCATTTGTGGCCATTTGCGGCATCCTGGAGTCACGTGATCTCGGTTTGTGACAATTTTGCCAAAAAAGCCGGCATTTTGGCAAAAACATATGTCATATACTGCAGGGGTTTGTGTTAGGACAGTAGTCTTTTCTGCAACAAAAGGTCATAAAAATGGATCTGGCTACTTGGTGTCCTGCTTTACAACCATAATGGGCAGGCTCCATTATGGTCTTAAGTTGAGAACTATCTGTATCATGGGGTGGAAATATCCAAAGAATCAGTAAAGGAGGAATGAATGCCAATGTTGGATGGGAAGGAGGGCTTGTTGGACACAGAACATGGGCTTTGCTGTCTTCCAAAGAACGGCCGTTGTCTTTCAAATGCAGGTGAGTTGCTGCCTCTTGTCCCAATGGGTTTGTTCTGCTATATTGCGCCACCCATTTGTGAAGGGACTGTGATGACCCTTAGTCTCTCAAAATAACCCCAAACCCCAAACATACATTAAAGTCCGGTAAAGCCTTCAGCTTAACTTCACTGTTTTATTAGGCACAGTTTAAAGTCACAAAAGTAAATAAGGAGGCAAACAGAAAACCAAAACAAACCGCGTTGATGAGAGTTCTGAAGCAAGCCGAGATAACGAATCATAAACTCCAGGAAAATAGCCGAGAAAAGTCCATGGGAAGAACGCTAGCAAAGATAAGCCTCTTTCAAGGTGAACACTAAGTTGACTCCAGCAATTCTAACTGCGCAGTTGCAAACTTATATACATAGCTCCCACCTGCAAACCATGAGGAGGATTGTGGTAATCTCCTCTTGAGTAGACCTCGCTTTTCCCTGATCCTCTCCTCCCTGCGTGCCCTAGGATGGAGAGGGGATGGGCCTGGGTCCTCCTCTGACTGCTCAGCCGGCTTCTGCCCTTCCACAGCCTCCTCCACCACCTCTGGAGCCCCACTCCCACTCCCTGTCGGCTGTTCCTCCTCTCCCTCAGAGTCAGACTCCACCAGGGGCATGATGACAATGATTGTTTTTGTTCCCCAGTGTACAGATCTGCACTATTTTGACCCTGAAGACACAGATAAAGCTCCAGGGGCCCTCAATGACTCCCTAAAAAGGATGCAAATGACCAGCTTTGTCCGCAAAGAGCAGAAATCCTTCCATTCCCCACCATCTAGCCAGAGCCGAAGAAGCTTCTTCTATGAGAAGTGAAATGTCTTCAAAAGAAAAAACAACAAAGTCCAGCGCCTTTTTAGGACTTTTGGGGGGAAACGAATGACAAAATGACCTGGGCGCTACCATGTTTCTACCCCACGGACCAGACTTACGTATCAGCTCAGCAATGGCCCTCTGGGTCCGTTTTTCCAATTTTTCCAGTTTTTTGGCCACATCCCGCTTCAGGTCCCTGGAGAACGAGAGAAGAGAAGAAATGAAGTGAATCAAAACTCCGGGGAGGTGGGGGTTGGACTAGAAGGCCTTCAACTCTGTTATTCCCTATCAGCTATCCAATCTTTAAATGCCAACTGAGCTCAGAGCTGAGATCCGAAGCATAACCTTCCTCCTCTAATTGGAGAAGAGCAGGCAAAACCAGTGGGGTGTGTGTGTGTGTGTGTGTGTGAAGGGGAAATCAGCCTAGAATCACGATATAGCCACAAAGAAAATAAGCCCAACCCTCCTTGAAGCCCCTGGCCCTCATCAAACGCCTAGCAAGGGCGGAATAGCAGTCGAGGGAATTCCTGCGCACAGCTCTCAGTCATGAATCAGTGGAGATTAAAGATTCCCTCCCGCTGCATATAGGTTTTTAGCAATCAATCGATGTAGCTGAACCTTCCAATGCACACAAAGAGCACAACTGCCGCACGGCAGACACAAGAAGTTTGGGAAGACCTTTAAGAAAAGCAAATTTTGCCTGGATTGTCCGTGGAGATAAACGTTCCTACTCACCAGTCTGGCTTCCGGGGGGCAAGATTGGCCAGGTCCTACAAGGGACAGAAATAAAGGGGAGGGGTTAATGAGGAAAGCTCCGCCTCCACTTTCTTAAGAGTCACTTTTCAGCAAAAGGACCTTCCTGGTCCCGTGGGAGAAGGCCTTACCACTTCTTCGATGATCAGCTCTGGCTTAGCTGCCTCCAGTTGTTCCTTCACTTTGTCTTCCACTGGAGAGAGGAGGAAACGGGGATGAGAGACGTGGAAAGGAAGAGGGTGAAAGGGTGAGACGGCCCCTGTCCCTGGGGCCCCATCGGGGTTTGTTCCCCACCTGAATGGAGCCAGCCACCTGCAGGTGGGCGCTCTCCAGGTCTGGGAATCGCAGGACTCAGCAGGAGGGGAAGGAGGAGCACCAGTTTGGAAGGGAAGGGAGAACTTCAGAGAACAGATGCCGGAGAGGCAAAGGACAGCAACCCAGGTTGGAGGTAGGACACCAGAAAGGCCTTCCCTGCCCTCCAGAAGGAAAAGTGGGTCCCAGGGGCCCCTTCAGGGTCCTGGCCTCGCAGGTGCCAGCTACCTTGGTCTTAAGACTCAAAGGAGGGCACCTGTTTGGTTTTTTCCCCTGGTACAAGAAAGGGGAAAGTGGAGGAGGATGAGAAGAAGAAGAGGAGGAGGAGGAGGAAAACAGGAGGAGGAGGACGAGGAGGAGGAGGACGAGGAGGAGGAGGAGAAGAGGAGGAGGAGGAGGAGGAGGAAGAGAAGAAGAAGAAGAAGAAGAAGAAGAAGAAGAAGAAGAAGAAGAAGAAGAAGAAGAAGAAGAAGAAGAAGAAGAAGAAGAAGAAGAAGAAGAAATCAGATACACGAAGAGGAGAAGAAGGGGAGGAGAAAGAGGAAGAAATGAAGAATATGGAGAAGGGGACAAAGAAATGAAAAAGGAGGATGGAGAACGAGAAAAAAAGATGCAGAAGGAGAAGACAAACAAGGAAATGGAGAAAGAAGAGGAGATACAAGAGGAGGAGGAGATGGAGAGAAAGACAAGGAGAAGAAGGAGAAAGAAAGAGATTTTTAAAAAAGGACAATGACACATTGTCGTCCTTGCTAGCTTCCTGGTTGGCTATTGCCAGACAGGCCTGGACAAGACAGACTGACCACTGGGGAGCCCTCCGTGTTCTCCCCTACTGAGCTACCTGAAGCTGGCTTGGCATTGGGCACCATCCTTTCCTTCAGCTCTACGTCTTCCGGGATGTAATTCCGCAGCTTCAGGTCCCTAAAAAGAGAAGGAAGAAAAAAAAAGACGATTATGAAAGAGTGCAGGCTTCCTCCGCCAACGAAGGTGCCCTGCTGAATTTGAAGCAGTTGTGCCCAGTTGCGACTTCCCACTGGCTTCCCCAGTGATTTGGTTGTGGGATTCAATTAATGACCTCAACTGAGATTGCAGGGATTTCAGTCACTAAACAATGCAGCTGCGCTTTAAAACCGCATCACTTAGTAATGGACATTCTGGTCCCAATAGCGATCATAAGTCCTTCGTTTTCCACCAATCCTACGGGTAGTCCTCAACTGACAACAATTGAATCCAAAATTTCAGTTCAACATATTTGTTAAGTGATTTTTACAACCTTTCTCCCCCACACACACACAATTGTTAAGCAAATCACTGTAGCTGTTAAGTTAGTCACACGGTTGTTAAATGAATCTCGTTTCTTCATTGACTTTGCTTGTCAGAAGGTCGTAAAAGGGGATCATGCAAACCTGGTACACTGCAACCTGTCATAAATACAAGTCAGATGCCAAGCATCCAAATTTTGGTCACGTGACTCCGGGGATGCTGCAACGGTTGTGTGAAAAACGGTCCTAAGTCCCTTTTTTCTGTGCAGTTGTAACTTCAAACAGTCACTAAATGAATGGTTGTAAGTCGAGGACTATGTGTGTTATGGTTGCTACAGATTTGTTAATGTAAGGGAAATAATGCATGCTTTTGACTTTTCTTTTTAATTCCAGGGTTTTTTTTATGTCCTTGTCTAGTTCTGTTTATTTTTTCTGGAATTTTGCATTTCAGGCTTCTGAATAAAACAAAAAAAATATGGATTTTTTTTTTAAATAACCAGAAATGAATTCTACCCAACTCCAGGAAATCTACTGCCAGGGGAGTAAAAACCTCCTGGGTCCATGCGCAGAAGGAATCCATGCATAACCGGCAGAGTTAATCTGCAAATGGTTGCAATCCTCATGCTGTACACTAGGTGGAAACTTCACCCTTTCCTTCAGCTCCTCTGCAGCTTCACTGGTGGAATTCTCAATTGGAAGAGAGCTGGGAGGGACCTTGGGGGTCATCCAGTCTGACCCCCCCCCCCGCTATAACATTTCAACCAAATGGTAGTTCAACCTTAATGTCTATCTGGATGTTCTTGGTCATCCAGGTCATGGTTGTCCCAAAAGTGCCTTTTTTTCCCCCCCCCCAAGAGGCAACTGGACTTTCTGGGTTTTTTCTTTGAAGACGTTTCACTTCTCCTCCAAGAAGCTTCTTCAGCTCTGACTGTGGGGTGGGGAATGGAAATATTTATACTCCTTGCCAAACAGTCCTCTCAGCAGTTCAAAAGAGGCTCCACACCCATTTGCACCACGCAGGCGTGACTCTGAGGACAGAGACAAACCTCCAGGGGGTCTCATTGGCTCTCAAGTAAAAGGATGCAAATGACCAGCTTTCTGCCATGAATATAAATCCTTCCCTTCTGCACCATCCAGTCAGAGCTGAAGAAGCTTCCTGGATGAGAAGTGAAATGTCTTCCAAGAAAAAATGAGAAAGTCCAGTTGCCTCTTGGAAAAAAAAAAGGGGGGGAAAGCACCTTTGCGATGATCTCTTCTTAAAAACCTCCAGTTTTGAAGCATCCACACTTTCCGGAGGCAAATCATTCCCACTGATTGTTTTTACTGTCAAGAAGTTTCTCCTAAGTTCCAGGTTGCTTCTCCCCTGGATGAGTTTCCATCCGTTGTTGCTTCTGGTCCTGCCTCCAGGGGCTTTGGAGAAGAGCTTGACTCCCTCTTCTTTGGGGCAGCCCCTCAGATACTGGAAGACTTCTATCGTGTCTCCCCTGGTCCTTCTTTTCTGTAGACTAACCAAACCTAATTCCAGCAACCATTCTCAACGTGTTTTAGTCTCCAGGCTTTTTCCTAGTTGCTCTTCTTTGCAATTTCCCCAAAGTCTTCACACCAAGACTCCCAGCATTTAAGGCAAGGCAATGGGACGGCCTGCAACACACGAACAAGGGCCCTAAAATCAGCCTGGAAATCAGGCAGTTTGCCGAGGAAACTAGAAACATTAGAACCATTCAGGCCCTTCACTTTTCCCTTATCTGGAGACTAAGAGAGGTAAGGCTGGAATGTTCCCCAGATTGCAAACGCTTCCTGTTCTGGGACTCAAATTTAAAAAAAGAAAGGAAGAGCTTGGAAGATGGATAAACACACTCGCCTGAACAGCCCTTGAAAGATGAGGAATGCGGAACAGCTAACCAGAGGCTGGAGCGAACATTATTCCTGCAAAATGGCTATTCACCTTTCTTTTCTTTTCCCTGTTAAGGAGAACGGGAAGAGGCCAATAGAGCAACAAACAGAAACAGAACTAAAAATAAAATTATCTCCATTTAGAATCGGAATTTGAAGAATCCCAGGGCCAGGAGAAAGAAGGTTCAGCTAGCAAACAGTTCAGATAGGATAAAAAACATATTTTTAAAAGTTGGCCGATGTTAAAGGGCTTAGAAAAAACCCGTAAAAGCTGAGTTATTCTTGTCTTGGAAACCTTTAAACGGTGGTTGACTTGTTAACATTGCTAAACAAAAAATAAAACAAAACAAAATAGCCAGCAACAGGATATGTTACCATTTTATTATTTGTAAGATTTTTATCTCATCTTTATTACTTTATAAGGAACTCAAGGCAGTGAAGGTAGGTAGTAAAAGCTAATAGCTAGTGGTTAGAATGCAGCGCTGCAGGCTGATTCTGCCAGCAGTTCGATTCTCACCAGGTTCCAGGTTGACTCAGCCTCCCAGCCTCCCAGGGTAGGTCAAATGAAGAGCCAGATTGTTGGGGGCACAAGGCACTATAAAGTGGCATATAAGTCTAAGTGCTCTTACTCTTCCTTCCTTCCTGTTAGAATGCTGTATTGCAGGCTAACTTTGCCCACTGCTGAGAGTTTGATCCTGACTGGCTCGAGTGACTCGGCCTTCCATCCTCCCGAGGTGGGTCAAATGAGGAGCCAGATTGTTGGGGGCAAGAGGCTGACTCTATCACCTGCTTAGAGAGGGCCGGAAAGCACCATGAAGTGGTAGATAAGTCTAAGGGCTATTGCTCCTCTTAATATTCCTTCCTCCTCCTATTTCCCCCAAAACGACAACCTGGTCAGGTGGGCTGGGCTGAGAGAGAGAGAGAGGGACCCAGCCAGTTTTCATGCCTAAGCCAGGACTAGAACTCCCTGTCTCCTGGTGAGTGGCCTAAAGACACTCATCCAGCTTTAACCCCTACGCTAAACTGGCTCTTTTATTTCAACCTTTTAACTTAATATCCCTTAAAAAAAAAAGGAACTCCACCACTGAACACCTTAAAAGATGTCAGGCTGTTTAACTGAACAACTGCAGTGATTCGCTTAACAACTGTGGCAACGAAGGTCGTAACCCTGAGCACAGCTCACTTCACAATCCACGTTGTGGTCGTAACCTGAGGATTTTCTGTAATCTTTCTCAGCTAAGGGGAGGGGGGTATATTTTAAGAGAAAAGATTTAGGATTTTCCAAAAACCTATCTATTATTATTATTACTATTATTACTATTACTATTATTACTATTACTTTTACTATTATTATTACTATTACTATTATTACTTTTACTTTTACTATTACTACTACTACTACTATTATTATTATTATTATTATTATTATTATTATTATTATTATTATTATTATTATTATTATTATTATTATTATGTTTTTCCATTTTCGTATCCCCCGTCTGATTCAGACTCTGATAGAACCGTCTTTGGTCTGATTGGAACAATTGATTTTGTTTGTATTGGATGACTCCGGCTTCCTATCTTTCCATTTTTCTTGCTGTTGTTGTCATCTGCTGCTTCACAATTTCCAATGCTTCGTGAATTTTTCTTGCGCTGAGCCTATATTTTTTTATCAGATGTTTCTTGATCTTGCTGTTCTTCAGCTTTTCCTCCTACAAATGTTTCAAGTTGCTGGGATCTGCTTGCAGGCTCTTGATTTTCAATTCCAACCTGATTTTCCATTGTGGTTTTCCAGTCGATTTTCTAGCGGGCTGTTGAATTTCCAGTTCTTCTGTTACTATGACTGCTGTACTGTAGGCAGGATGATTTGTTTGTTCAGTTGATGTTATCTGGACTGGATAATATCAAGCACGGGCAAGTGAAAAATGTGGTCAGCAAAGAATACACGCAAAGGGTCAGAAAACTTCTAAAAAGCAAACTGAATGGTGGTAACACCATAACCATCATCAGATATACTGCTGGGATCATAAAATGGACACAGGCAGAGCTGGGCAGCTTGGATAGAAAAACAAGAAAACTGATGACTGTTAGGGATAACATTGTTTACCCTAACTGGTTTAGGTAAAATAATAAATATGTTATCATGGTTTGTTAATTAAAGTGTCTGTAACTTTAACTGTAGGAATGTAATTGGGGGAGTGGTTGTGAGAGCACCATAAAAGAAGCAAGGCACGGCAGCTTTCTCTCTCTGGCTTTATGATCCCTATTTACTGCATGGATTGAAGACTGTGTTTTTCCCCTACTGGAATAGGAGAGAGAAAGGACTGTTGATTTATCAAATGGTGAGAGGACTGATTTATTGTAAGTGAACTGACATTGGATATTCTACATGGACTTTGCTAATTGAATATCCTTGAATGGACTGACTAAAAACGACACATGACTAATGGACTGTTATTTTGACTATGCTATAACTCTAAATGGAATAAACTATATTTTTGATAACACAAGCGTATCTGTTATTTTTACTGTATGTTAACTAAAATACAAACTTATCTCACACATTTATCTGTATGCTTATCTGACTGCTGCACATTCTGTTTAGCTTGTCTCCTTAACACTGTTTATGGGCCCAGAGGCTGCAAAGTCAGTTTAACTAGGATAAAACAGATTTATGTAAAAAGTGAGTTTGTGTTGTTATACGTTACAGTAAACAGACAGCTGTGTTTTATTAATTATAGTTTTATATCCATATAAGAAAACATGGCACAAGTCAATCTACAAAGTTTGTCCCTTATATCCAAGCTGGATGGAACAAACTATGTATCATGGTCTATGAAATGTAGTCTACTTCTACGAAGAGAAGATCTGTGGAACATAATTAAAAACCCACCAAACGTAGAGGAATGGGATCCAGAGACTGAGGAAGATAGACAAAAGATAGAAGACTTTAAACAGAAGAATGAACAAGCTCTTTGCATAATAGGACTAACACTATCTGACCAGCAACTTGTTCATATCCGCGGAGAACAAATGGCTGTTGGGTGTTGGCAGAAGCTGAAGAGGATTTATGTTCGAGATAACGTTGGTGCTCACATAAATCTAACATGGAAGCTTTTCAGGACGCATCTCCAAACGAATGGTGATATGCTGAGTCATTTGAAAACTATAAAAAGCATTTTTTCAAGAACTGCACGAGAAAGAACTTATTTTCTCTGAACTACACCAAGTCTACATAAGTCTATCTTCACTAAACGAAAGTTATGATAACTACGTCACTTCCCTTGAAATTTTGCCTAAGAAAAGTTTAACTTTAACTGATATAACTGGCAGATTGATTGAAGAAGCCAGAAGAAGACTTGAAAGAGATCAGTTAAGGAGGGAGCAACCTCAAAAAGAAGATATTGAATCTCCTACTGCATACACAATTAAAAAGTGTTTTAATTGTGGAGGAAGAGGACATTTGGCAAGATTTTGTAAAAAAGCAAAGCGCCAGAACGCTGGCCAGAATACTAAAGGTAACCAAAATAAAAATAAAAATTTAGAGTTAGCCATATATATTAACGGAGCTGTAAAAAATAATTTATGGGTGGTTGACAGTGGAGCATTCCACTGTATAACAAATGATAACAAAAATTTTATTAAAATGCCCCAGAGTACACAGCAGATATCGTTAGCCAATGGCTGGAAACTGAAAGCTAAAGGTCAAGGTATAGCATATTGTTCTTTCATAAAAGAGAATGTAAAAATGTTATATGTACCACAACTTAAGTTTAATTTAATTTCAGTTAGAATTTTGGTTAAACTAGGATATGTAGTTACCTTTAGGGGAGATAACTGCATAATTGAAAAAGAAGATAAGAAAATTACTGCATCTTTAAGAGGTGAATTATATGTGTTAAATGATAATAGTTTAGAGGTGGCTAACATGGTTTATGATAATAAGATACCTCATGATGAATGTATTCACTTGTTACACCAACGGCTAGGGCATTTAAATTTTAAAATGCTTAAGAGAACTGTTCAACTATCTTAAGGAATAAGTTTGAAACCTGGGCATGTGTGTTTAAAAGAGAAAATAATGGAACGGTGTCATTATTGTTATTATTTACAGATGATATTGCTTTGATAACTAAGACTAATAATGAAGCTAATGAGATTATATCATTATTAGCTAAAAAGATAAAATTAAAGCATTAAGATGAAATTAAAAAGTATCTAGGATTGACAATTAACAAAACAAAAAATGGATTTAAGATATCTCAAGAAGATAAAATTTACCAATTAATTAAAACGTATAAAATGGAACTTTGTAAACCGGCAAAGACTCCAATGAGTCAGGAAGTTTGCCAAACTGATGATCAAAGTCCCAAATTTGATAAATCTATATATCAATCTTTGATTGGTAGCTTATCATATATAAGCAATTGGTCTAGGTCAGATATAGCTTATAGTGTAAATCAGCTGGCACGTTTTAATTCAGATCCACATCAATATCATTGGCAATCATTAAAGAGAATTTTAAGATATCTTAAAGGAACAATGAACCATGCATTGTATATAGAACCAAAGGTGATTTGAGTCTTAGTGCCTATGCAGATGCAAGTTTTGCAACTGACATAAACACGAGAAAATCAACATCTGGGATGGTTATATTATTTGGTAAGACACTAATAGGGTGGAAGTCCATTAGACAACAGCATATCAGCTTGTCCACGATGGAAGCGGAATTTTCATGTCTGTCATTACTATGCACTGACTTAATTTTGTACAAACAGTTATTATTAGACATGGGTATAACTGTTAAAGATTCCATTATTGTGTACGAGGACAACCAAGCAGCCATAAAGTTAGCTACTGATATTGCTGTAAAAACTAGATCAAAGCATACTGATTTAAGATACTTAAATGTTAGAGAATCTGTAATGGGCTAATTAAATTGGAATACTGCATGACAGAAGAAAACATTGCAGACCAATTTACAAAAGCTCAAGGAGTAATTAATTTTAAAGAGAGTTGTAACAAATATAATTTAAAGATGTAAATAGTTATAGTATTATTATTACCTAAAAGGGGAGAATGTTAGGGATAACATTGTTTACCCTAACTGGTTTAGGTAAAATAATAAATATGTTATCATGGTTTGTTAGTTAAAGTGTCTGTAACTTTAACTGTAAGAATGTAATTAAGGGAGTGGTTGTAAAAGCACCATAAAAGAAACAAGGCATGGCAGCTTGCTCTCTCTGGCTTGATGATCCCTAATTACTGCATGGATTGAAGACTGTGTTTTTCCCCTACTGGAAAGGGAGAGATAAAGGACTGTTGATTTATCAACTGTGAGAGAACTGATTTATTGTAAGTGAACTGACATTGGATATTCTACACGGACTTTGCTAATTGAATATCCTTAAATGGACTGATTAAAAACGATACATGACTAACGGACTGTTATTTTGACTATGCTATAACTCTAAATGGAATAAACTATATTTTTGATAACACAAGCGTATGTGTTATTTTTACTGTATGTTAACTAACATACAAACTTATCTCACACATTTATCTGTATGCCTATCTGACTAACGCTGCACATTCTGTTTAGCTTCTCTCCTTAATACTGGTTATGGGGAACCCAGGCTTAACATACACTATGTACTGCATGTTGACAGGCTGTATTTGTCCAGAAAAGCAGGCGGCAGAAGACTTTTGCAAGTGAAGCAGACAGTCGAAGAAGAACATGCTCTGGCAGATTATGTGAAAGACAGTGTTGAACCAGCTATGATGGAAGTCAACAAGAGGAAGCTGCTCAAAGTGCAGCAAACCAAGAATCAATATAGGAAAACAGTGATGCAAACTCGGGCTGACAGCTGGTGTAGCAAAGCACTGCATGGACAGTTCCTTGAAAAGATCCAAGGAAAAGATCTGGTTAGGGTTGACCAACGGAACCCTGAAGAAAGAGACAGAAGACCTGATTCTTGCAGCCCAAGAACAAGCCATCAGAACGAATGTAATCAAAGCTAGAATAGAAAAATCTGCTGATGACCCCAAATGCAGACTCTGCAAAGAAGCAGATGAAACCATTGATCACATACTGAGCTGTTGCAAGACAAAAACTCAGACCTGACTACAAACAACGTTGCTCAGATGGTTCACTGGAACCTGTGTCACAACTACCATCTGCTTGTAGCAAAAAACTGGTGGGATCATAAGCCTGAAAAAGTGGTCAAAAATGAGCATGCAAAACTACTGTGGGACTTCTGAATACAGACTGACAAAGTTCTGGAACACAATACCCCGGATATCACGTTTGTGGAGAAGAAAAAATTGTGGATCGTTGACATTGCCATACCTGGTGACAGCAGAATCGACGAGAAACAACTTGAAAGAGTCACCAGGTATCAGGACTTGAGAAATCGAACTGCAGAGACTCTAGCATAAACCAGTGCAGGTAGTTCCAGGGGTACTGAGCACACTGGGTGCTGCTATGCCTAAAGACCTAGGCAAACACTTGGCAACCATTGGCGCTGACAAGATCACCATTGGTCAGCTGCAGAAGGCCACCTTACTGGGATCTGCTCGCATAATCCGCCGATACATCACGCAGTCCTAAACGCTTGGGAAAGGTTTGACTAATGATTTGTGATACGAAACCCAGCATAGTTATCTCGTTTTGCTGTGTACACTGTCATTTTTGTGTATAACAATAACAACTACAACTGCTACTGGTACTACTGTTATTATTCCTAAAACAGTTTCATTCATCCAACCCACCCTGAAAAACTTATTTTATTTCCATCTGCAACAGCTCTCAATGACCTCTTGACTGGGGACAAAACCCGAGAGATTATTATCAAAAGGAAACAGGCCGACCCATCAGTAGGAATCAATTCGAGGAGCGGATTTATAAACATTTATTGTTTGCAAAAGGGGGTGGAGTGGGAGGGACATTCCCAGCCAAAATCACACGTGCAGCTTGGAACATGGCCGAATTCCATAACTTGAATGCGCAAATTCCAAATTTAGTATATCAAGAGTGGCAGATTGGGGGAGGGCTGCTTTAACTGATATGCAAACAGCAATCAAACCAGGGTTTAGTACAGGTGGGATGATTACCAAAGTGAGTTTTGCTGCATTTTACCAACCTTTCTTGCCACAGTTGCTAAGTGAATCACACAACCAATCAATATGGGATTAAACCTCAAAAGAGCCATGGAGATGGTCTCAAATACAGTCCTCAGCTTACGATTGTTCATTTAGCAACTGTTCAAAGTTACCAGGGCACTGGAAAAAAAACCTGAGCTGTGACCGCTTTTCACACTTATGACCATCACGTGAATTATTAGTACTGCTTTATAAAGCCTTAGTAAGGACACACCTGGAATATGGCATCCACTTCTGGTCACCATGTTACAAAAAGGGATAGAAAAAGTGCAAGCAAGCAAGGAAGGAAGGAAGGAAGGAAGGAAGGTTTTAAGATGATCAAAGGCCTGGAGACTAAAACATATGAAAAACAGTTGCCTGAACTGGGTTTGGCTAGTCTACAGAAAAAAACGACTAAGGGGGGACATGACGGCAGTCTTCCTGTATAGGAGGGGGTGCTCAAAAGAAATTTATTTTCGAAGCTCCTGAAGGCAAGAGAAGAAGCAACAGATGGAAATTGATTGAAGAGAGAAGTGACTTGGAACTAAGGAGAAATTCCCTAATCGTAAGGACAATTCACCAGAGGAACTGCTTGCCACCAGAAGTTGTTGGGTGCTCCAACGTTAGAAGTTTTTAAGAAGAGATTTCAGAC
The DNA here is from genome assembly GCA_033807585.1 of Hydrophis major. NCBI lineage: Eukaryota > Metazoa > Chordata > Lepidosauria > Squamata > Elapidae > Hydrophis > Hydrophis major. The sequence continues at coordinate 170,712,236 of CM066343.1, forward strand.
GACACTTTGCCTGAAATGTTATAGGGTCTCCTGAACGAGCCCCAGGGGGTTGGGATAGGAGACCTCCAAGGTCCATTCCAGCTCTTATTCTGATTGACAGCATGCATACGGTCCAGGCTTCCGATAAGTTTCCCAGCGAGTGAAGTCAATGGGGGGAAAAGTCGGATTCGCTTAATGGTAGGGTGATTCACTTAACAACTGCACAAGCAGCTTAACTGATCCTGCAGCTGTAAAATCGTGTGCAGCTCACTTAATAACCGCCCTGCCTAGCATGAGGAATTCTGCTCCCCGCTTGAGGTCGTACTCTCATCATCCTAGGCCACTGTCCCCGGTAGCAGCGGGGGGATTCACTTAACAACGGCAGTCCTTGGCTAGAGACCCAGGCCAAAAGGTTGTAAAAACTGGGCTGTGTCATGTTGAACGATCACAAAACAGTTATAAGTAGAGGACTACCTGTATACAATTGTGTGTAGAAAAAGAGAAACGAAACAAAAAGAAAACAAGATTAAAAAAAAAAAGAATAAATAAAAAGTATAAAAATAAACACAGACACATACACACAAAACAGACACAAATTCAATAATGAAGTTGTGAATGCTCCAACATTGGAAGTTTTTAAGAAGAGATCAGATAAGCATTTGCCTGAAATTGTGTCAGGTTTCCTGCCTAGGCAGGGGGTTGGACTAGGAGATCTCCAAGGTCCCTTCCAACTCTTCTATTCTATTCTATTCTGATAAATATATTTCAAGGAAAAGAGTTTCCCTCCCCTTGCAGAACAGGCCGATAGATTATGAATATCTACAACTCTGTTTACCCAACCAAGCATCTATCTACTATATATAAAAACCACCAACAGAGTTAGCAGGCAAAGCTAAGAGCTGTGTTAAACTTCAAAGTCTGTTGTTATTCAAGACTGTGTTAGCTTTTGTTTTGAGGGTGACTGCTATTTTTTCCTCTCCAATGTACACTGTGCATATCTGTTTGTGTGTGTGTGTGTGTTGTGTCTATGTGCTTCTGTGGCCCTCTAGGTTCGGCACTCCACAAAGGTCCCAGGTTGCCTTCCTAAATTAATGGTGCACCCCATGGACCTTGATGTTCCTTGATTCCTAATAACTATTATAATAAATAAAATTCATAAATTTCCCAGGAAAATAGGCAGGAAGAGCACAGGTGTGTGGGGGTGCCTTTGGTGGAGAGGTTGGTCAGGAGAAAGGGGGAAGAAAGGAAGGAGGAAAGAAAGAAGAGAAGGGGAAGGGAAAGGAAAGGAAGGAAAGAAAGAAAGAAGGGAAGGGAAGGGAAGGGAAGGGAAGGGAAGGGAGGAAGGAAAGGAAGGAAGGAGCCCCTGACTCAATGAGAAGGAAGGGACTGTTTTAAAATATACATATTTTAATTTTTTACAAAATTTCAGTTACTAGGTGTTTTCAAACACAAAAGGAGACTTGCCAAGATACGGTTGCTAGGGCTTATCTCTATAAACTATGTCCTGGTGCAGTTGAACTTTCCTGATCTGTTTTTTCTCCCTGCCCCCCCCCCCCGTGTCCCTCCCCCCTGACAAGGAGAATAACCAGAGACTCACTTGTGCTTGAGGGCATCTTCCTCCTCCTCCTCCTGGCTGATGACTTTCAATAGCTTCACCTGCGGCGCCTCACTCTCGTTTTGCTGGGGAGGGAGGGAAGGAAGGAAGGAGAGAGAGAGAGAGAGAGGGAAAAAGAAAGAAGATAATTAACAGGACATGGGTACTCCTCGACTTATGGCCACACTGGAGCCCCCAAAGGTCTGATGCTAAATGAGGGGGGGGGGGTTAAGGGATTTTTGGCCCGTTTGACGACTGATCTCACTGCAGTCGTTAAGTTAGTAGCATGGTCATCAAGTGAGTATGGTTCCCCACTGACTATCATCAGAAGGGCGCAAAAGGGAATCACGTCAGCCCCTGGACACTGCAACTGTCATAAAATATCTGTGACAGAGTTGGAAGGGTCTTTGGAGATCACCCAGTCCAACCTCCTGATCGATCAATCGACTCTATCTATCTATCTATCTATCTATCTATCTATCTATCTAGCTAGCTAGCTAGCTAGCTAGCTAGCTAGCTAGCTAGCTAGCTAGCTATTTTCTCTTTCCTTTCCTTTTTTCTTTCATACCTCCCATTTTCCCTTTTTTTCCTTCCTTCTTCTCTTCCTCCCCCCTTCCCTTCTCTTTCCTTCCTTCCTTCCTTCCTTCCTTCTTCTCTCCCTCCTTCCTTCTCTCCCTCCCTCTGACTGGCCTCTCCAGAGCCCCCCCCCTTCCGTTAATGCTTAATGAAAAGAGAGGCCTCTCCTACACACCCATAAACCCCTCCCCCCTTGCAATCCGATCCTTCCTTCCCCCCTGTCATTTTCAGGGTCAGAGATGGGGAGGGGGTAAGGGCCGCCTGGTCAGACCTAACCAGGTTACTGGGAGGGGAGGGAGAGGGTGGAGGGAGCAGGGCTGGAGAGAACAGGGAGGCTGTTCCATTCCTCCCCCCCATCCAAGGACAAGAAAGCAATTATGGGCAGCCCTTCATTTGCAACCATTCGTTTAGTGACGGGCATTATCATGGCAAAACTGGCGTGTCTCCGGGTTTCACTCACTTCCACCAAGCGAAGTCAAGGGGGAAGCCAGATTCACTTAACGACCATGTAACTAATTCAACCACTGCAGCGACTCACTTAACAACTGTGTCAAGAAAGGTGGCAAAAATGGGAGCAAAGCTCACTTAACAACCATCTCGGTTAGGCAGGGAAATTTGGAGCTCGACTGTGGTCGTTAAGCCGAGGACTGCTTATGACCCCTGTACGGACCGGAAATACAAGGGTTTGTTGTTGGTTTTTGGCAAGACTCCTTGATTTTCAAGCACTGCAAAAAGACAAGGGGGACCTTTTGAATTACACAAACCATTCTGCATTTAAAATTGTGTGTTTGTCTGTGTGTGTATAAACTTTCTGAGGACAACCTGAACGGATATCAAAGGAACAATTCCTCCAAGGCGAGCCAAGATGCAACTCTCCGCGGAGGAAATTCGAGGGCTTCCTATCACTTTTGTGTTAAAAGCGCATCGCGGAGGGCCTCTTGGTGGGCGTACGTTTCCTGCCTTTTCACCCCTGTTGCCAGCGTGAACTCAGCTCGGGAGCGTGCCAATTGCTGGGCTCCTCCATGAAATAAAAATAAAACCACCATTCCTTACAGCAAAGGGGGAAGTGGCAAAACTCTACTCTGACTGGCAAAATTCACCTGGTGCGGGTGTGCTTTTCCACACGTTAATTAAAACGTTACAGTTTGGGTGCAAAGAAAGATCATCCATACGTGATTTTTTTTTTTCCTGCAGTTGATCATCATTTTCTCCAATGGATCATCATTCATCATTTTTCCAAGCAGGAAAAAAGTTTGCTTACTTGGCTCCAAATTTTAAAAATTACAACTATTAGGCATCTATCAATACAAGCAGCGCTGGACTTAGGACCACAATGGAGGCCAACATTTCTGTCACTAACCGAGAAAGCTGTTAGGTGAGCTTGGCACCATTTTACAATCTTTCTCGGAATCGTTAAGTCAATCACTGCAGTCGTTCAGTTCGGTACATGGTCGTTAAGCGAATCTGGGCTTCCCCCATCGGCTTTTGCTTGTCAGGGGGGCGCAAAAGGGAATCACATGAGCCCCATGACATAGCGACCGTCATAAATATGAGTGAGTTGCCAAGGGGCCAAATTTTGATCACGTGGATGCTGCAATGGTTAAGTGTGAAAAACAGCCTTATGTCCCTTTTCCCCAGTGCTGTTGTAACTTCGAATGGCCACTAAATGAACCGTTGTAAATCAAGGACTACTTACAAAAACCAAGAGGTTAAATTTTAAGGGGGCAAAAACAGGTCCACCGTTAGGTTGGTGGAATGTGGCTCTGCATGCCGTTAATTCTGCTAGCCCTTGTAAACTGTCCTGTGCTTAAAGTTACCGGTTTTCGCTCTGGGTTTATGCGCAATTAATCCTCCCTTCACTTAGTTATTTATACCAAGGCTCCGGCTGGCGCCAACCAGTTTAAAAATATAACTGCAAGTTTTCAAGGCTTGTCAGATCTTCTGGGCCAAACCCAAAACCTCTCTCCACCTTTTGCTGAGAGCAAAACAGAACAGAAGGTGGTTTTGGAAATAAAAGATGTGGGACGGTTAGAACAGAGGTGGTTTAATCCTGGCCAAGCTGGATCGCTTAGGTCAATGACCCTGAGGTGGAAAATTAGAAAGACATCTTGGAAAAGTGTGTGCAAATCCATTGGTTATATTTTGTTGTCACAAGAAAACAGGGAGGGAAATTAAGGTGCCTCTAGGCTCACATTCTCCATACAGAAGTATATTTTGTAAATAAATCATTTCATTGCTAGCCTGATTTTTCCCAAGCTGCATTTCCCCTTCCTCCATTCAAAGCATTGAATTAGGAGGAGACAGGAGTCATGGTTGATGAAGAGCAGAAATCTAGCATCTGCAAGGCATCAGGCTAGAAACTTGGGGGCTGCAAGTTCTAGTCCTGCTTTAGGTATGAAACCTGACTGGGTCACTTTGGGCCAGTCACCAGGAGACGGTGAGTTTTAGACCCACCTTAGACACGAACACCAACTGGTGAGTTTGGGTCAATCACCAGGAGACGGTGGTTCTAGTTCCACATTAGACATGAAAACAATCATCAAAGGACCGTGAGTTCTATCCCACCTTAGGCAGGAAAAAATCACTGGGTTTTCCTCCCTCTCAGCCCAACCCAACTCACAGTGGTGGCATTGTGGGGAAAACCGGAGGAAGAAGGAATATTAGATTATATTTTGTAAGGCAGGCTAAACCATAGCTGGAGGTTTTCTAGAAGAACATGGGGTCTATCCAGGATGGTATAAAGTGTCTTGCTTCAGCAGGGGTCTAGACTAGATAACCTCCAAGGTCCCTTCCAACTCTATTATTCTACGATTCTACCAGGAAAAAGAAAAAAGGGATAGATTGTTAATGAGATTTGAAATCAAGTTTAGTTTTTTTCTCTCCTGTGCGTTTTCTGGGACAAATATACCTGGATGTCCCTTGCTAGACTAAACGAGAGCTTCTAGGGACTTTTTGTGACTCTGCACAACGAAGCACAAGCACATCTGGCCACCAGCCCGGTCCACTGAGATGGGAGTTTCCCATCAGGGTGAAGAACGTGGAAATTCCTTTGGCTGGCTATGGTCAAGGTTCTCCAATTCCAAAGGTGTCAGAACTGTAATTCCCAGGACCCTCGAGCATGCTGGATGCAGGACGGTGGAGGCTGCGGCCTTAAAACATGAACGATTAGTCCTCAACTTACATCAGATCATTTAGTGGCTACTCAAAGCTACAACAGCCCTGAAAAAAAAGTAAACTTAGGACCGTTTTGTTTTTTTTCCACAACCATCGCAGCATCACCCATGGTTACGTGATCAAAATTCAGGTGCTTGGCAACTGGCTTGTTTTTAATGACAGTTGCAGTGTCCCTGGTGTGTGGGTGTGTCACGTGATCCCCTTTTGTGAGCTTCTGACCAGCCAAGTCAATGGGAAAGCTGGATTCACTTGTGACTGACTTAAGACCTACAGGGATTCACTTAACAACTGTGGCAAGGAAGATTATCAAATGGGATTTCACAACCGCCTCACTTAGTGAGATAAATTTTGTGCTCAATTCTCCTGGTAAGTCAAGGACTACCTGTAGAAGGTATCAGGCTGGCGAAAAGTGATGTAGATTGGTGTTTGTGTGTGTATGTGTGTGTGTGTGAGAGAGAGAGAGACGTGTCTGAAAAGAGGATAAAGCCTAACTTTAATCTAATCTCATCCAATTAGACAAAATCGGATTTCAAAAGAGCTCTTATCGTATCTCACAGCCAAGGTTTCCAACCTGGACTAATTCGAGACGTGGGGCCTTGTGGGATCCCCGGCCATGTGGGAAGCTCAGGCCTACTGCCTATCCCACCTTCCTCTGGAAATCGTTTAGTTAGATACTGTGCAACTGCATAATAATAACCCCTTTCCACTGTTCCTGCCCCCTTCGGATTTAATTTGTGGCTTTGAATCATGGGTGGTCCTTGACTTACGACCACCGCTGAGCCCAACGTTTCTGTTGCAAAGCGAGACGGTTGTTAAAGTCAGTCTCACCCCACAGATTTGCGACCTTTTTCGTCAGGGAATCCAAACAGTTGTTCAGTTAGTCCCACAGTTGTGAACTAAATCTTGGTTTCCCCATCGACGGTGGTGATCAGAAAGTTACCAAAGGGGATAACATACAGCACTGCGATCTCATAATGCTGCAAATCGTTAAGTGTGAGGGCTGGTTGTAATTAGTGATACTGTAACCTCAGGAAGTCACTAAATGAATGGTTGTAAGTCGAGGATTGCCTGTGATCCAAGATAAATATTCAATACTCGGGGAAGAGCTGTCTTGAAGATTTATATCCTGATTGGAATTCAGGCCAGTAGTTTATACTTGACTTCAGAATGCATTTATTTAATGATTTGTATCCTGCCTTTGTTATTTTTTACAAACAAAGAACATCAGCAACATATCCAACACATCTTCCACTTCTTGTTTTCCCTAAAACAAAAGCTCTGTGGTGGGTTAGGCTGAGACAGAGCGACTGGCCCAAAGCAACCTAGTTGACCTTCAAGCTTAAGTGGGACCAGAACTCACTGTCTCCTGGTGATTGATTCAAAGTCACCCACTTGGCTTTCATTCCTAAAGTGGGACTAGAACTCACTCACTATCCTACTTAAGCTTGGTGCTTTAACCACTAGATCAAACCAGCTCTCTCAGTTTTAAAGATAAATTTACCCAGCAGAAGCAGCCACTGAATTCAGAGGATACCATCTTGAAAACGTCCAACAATTTTCAAAGGTTTACACACAGGCATTTTCTGCTAGGTAAAATCCAAACATCTGCATAAACTTTTCTGAAAATAACAACTGAAACTTGACTAGGAATTGCCCAGGATTGTGGAACCAGTCACCAAAATATGTCAACTTCAACCTAGTTATATTTATAACCCAGGCTATTTTAAGAGATGTATTAATATTTTTGAAAAAAGTCCAGAAGCTCCATTCTCCCTTTTTCAAGCAACATTTTTAACCAATATGAGTCACAAGGATGTGCTAAAACAACCAGGGTCAAAGCAGAAAATCAGTTGACAGGGGAAAAAGGAGATCACAGGTAGTCTTCAACTTACAAGGAGTTCCTTTAGTGACCATTCAAACTTACAATAGCATAGAAAAATGTGCTTTTTCACACTTACAGCATGCCCATGATCACATGATCAAAACTTACGTGCTTGACAACTGAATCACAGTTATGACGGTTGTCGTGTCCCCGGGGACCACTTGACCACCCCCTTTTGTGACCTTCTGACAAGCCAAGTCAATGGGGAAGCCAGATTCTCTTCACAACCTTGTGACTGAATGAACAACTGCAGCGATCTACTTATCAAATGTGGCAAGGCTTTAAAACTGGGTAAAACCCACTTAAAGACTGTCATGTCATTTAGCAATGGAAAGTTTACGGCTTACGAACACAGCTCAAATTGTGGTCGTAAGTCAAGAACTACCCGCCCACACCAAGAAACAGAGGAATTAGCAGGTGTTCTAAACTCCCATGCTGTTGCCAGCTACAATTTCCAGAGGCTTCACGTCAGACAGAGATGGATTTTATAAAACCAGATTTTATGTGCCAGGGTGAGTTGGTGGGGGAGACAGCCTGCAGTCAAAAGGAAAATCACGCACCCTTCCATGGGATTTATGCTTGTGTACCTCTCTCTGTGAAACCTCCAGGCACCCACGCTGGGGCTTGTTGTGAGCTTAGCTCACTTCCACAAAATCACAAGATTCCCAGGACTGGCAGTTTAAAACAAATGAGCCTGTTTTGCTTCGCAGCAAAGGGAAAACAACGCTGTTGCTGTGATCAGGAAAATATTAAAGTGATTCCACTTCTTAACTGATAGATAACAGGACTTCCAAACTGTGTTTGAAGAAAAAGAGGGAGGCAGTTTCATCTAGTGGTTAAAAGGCAGCAGGCAAGAAAGTGGGAGACGGTGAGTTGTAAACCCGCCTTACCCCCGAAAGACGGCTGGGTAACTCCAGGCCAATCACCAGGAAATGGGGAATTCTAGCTCTGATTTAGGCCTGAAAGCCAAATGGGTGACTTCAGGCCAATCACTAGGAGATGGGGAATTCTAGTCCCACCTGAAACCCGTCTAGGTGACTTCTTCCTCTCTCTCAGCCCAACTGAGAGGGGTCTCAAACACAATTTACCTGGGGGCCGCTGGAGGCAGAGGCTGGGTGAGGCTGGGCCACATAATATTATACTTTATATTATACTTTATATTTATATTATACACTAATATTATACTTTCATATCATGGTGGGGGCCACAGGATATCGTCCTGCGGGCCACAATTGGCCTGCGGGCCACGAGAATGAGACCTCTGCCATACAGGACTGCTAGGGGGAAAAATAGGAGGAGGAAAATACGTTGGATATGTTCTTTGCCTTGAGTTATTTGTAAAAATAGTGAAGGCTTGTTACAAATGAATATTCACTTATTTATTTAGCGTATGGCAAATGCATGGGCTTATAGCGGTTTAAATGTTAATGTCCTGTCCACCCAGCCGTTCAAGGACTGGATGGCCTATGTTGGAAAAAAAAATCAGACTATTGGGACGGTGTAAGGTCTGGATGGACATCCGGAAACTAAGGGGATCGATCAGCCTCTACCCTCAGAATATCAGCCCTAGGGCTGATCTGCTCCACAGCTGAATACTGACCCCCACCCCGTTTGGCTTAATAGCTGCCACGCTAGCAAGATTGATGGCATAAAATCTACTCCTGCTTGCTGGCTCCCTGTCTTGAGCCATGTAGTACCCCCCTCCCCAGCTCTACAAAGGCAGGAAGCCTCAGTGAAGGAGCACCACAAAATTACGAGGAGCCCACTTCTTCCTGTGCACGCTGATCTTCCTCCTCTATCAACGGGCAGGCTTAAATCCAGGAAGCCCCCTCTGGCACTCACTCGACAGCTGCACCACAACTTTGACATCAACACAGTGGAAAGCCCAATGGGCTGCTGAACGCCCAGATACAGGCAGTTACGTAGATGACCCCACACACAAAAACCGCCACGTTTTGCTCTGACTCGTCAGCATGGCTCTACTCTGAACAGGATCCGAACCCAACATGGTGTCTTTGTTTAAGTGGGGTCTTGTCTCTACCCTCAGTGTGACTGCGGTGTTCCTCGACAAAATATCCATCACAAATAAATAAAACAAGAAAAATGGATACGTGGTCAATTATCAAGAATCCATCTTGCCTGGTAGTCTTCAACTTACTATTTATTTAGCGACCATTTGAAGTTACAGCAGAACTGAGAAAAATGACTTATGACCAGTCCTCACACTTACAACCGTCGCTGCACTCCTGTAGTCACATGATCAAAATTCAGACATTTGGCAACCGGTTGATATTTAGTTTCCAGGGGTGATTCCCCTTTTGTCACCTTCTGACAAGCCAAGTCAAGGGGGAAGCCAGATTTCCTTAACAACCAATTTATTAACAACTGCAGTGATCTGGTTAACAAAAAAAAAAAAAGGGAGGGGGGTTTAAAAATGGATGTGACTCATTTAAGAATTGCTTCACAACAATGGAAATTCCTGACTCAATTGTGGTTATAAGTTGAGGACTACCTGTATTAAAGTGCATGCTGAATCTTCAACCCATCTGAAGATCCAAACTGCATTTGGTTCAAAGATACAGGGGGAAATTTCACAGAGATTCAAAATTTATTCGCACCAAATTCAGATGTTCCAGCCATTGTTTGTTGAGTGCATGAATCAGTTTTGTCTTTTCATGAAAAAGAAAGCTGCTAAAATTCAAGGATTGGCCAGCACGTTCCTCCCTCTCATGCGCATCTGGAGGCCAGAATGCTATAAATTATCCATGTTAAGTGTAAACAGATCCTTCAGGCTCACCCGTCAAAATAAACCACCTTCCCTGCCATTCATGGTTTATTTAACAGTTTGCCTAGTAAAGTTTTGGGTCGATTTCAGGAAACGCAAACAGAGTAGGGATGGTAGATTGTTCAGGGCATGACTGTCAATGAAAGATTTGACGACTGACAAATTGTGTTGCAACGCCATAAAAGGAAACCACATTCCTTTAGGTGTTCCAGTCTGATATTCGGGTACAAAAAGAAAGACAGACGGGGGCTTGCATCATGACAGGTAGTCCTCACTTAGTGAGCATTCCAAGTTACAACCACAAATGAGCCCAACATTTCGATTGCTGAGTGAGACCGTGAATTCTACTCCATTTTGTCACCTTTCTTGCCATAGTTGTTAAATGAATCACTGCCGTTGTTAAGTAACATGGTTGTTAATCCGGTTTCTGCACTGATTTTGTCGTCAGAAGGTGGCAAAAGTCGATCACATGACATCTCTGCAACTGTCATAACTATGAGTCGGTTGCTCAAGCATGTGAATTTTGATTTATGTGACCACATGGGGACGCTGCAACAGTTGTAAGTGTGAAGAACAGTCATAAGCTGTTTTTTCAATGCTATTGTAACTTTGGTCACTAAATTACAGATTACAGAAAATCAGAGTTGGAAGGGACCTTGTAGGTCATCTAGTCCAACCCCCTGCCCAAGCGGGAGACCCTACACCATTTCTGACAGAGAGCAGTCCAGTCTCTTCTTGAAAGCCTCAACTGATGGCGCTCCCACAACTTCTGAGGGCAACTTCTGTTTCATTGGTTGATTGTTCTCCCTGTCAGAAAGTTTCTCCTTATTTCCAGGTTAAATCTCTCCTTGTTCAGTTTCCATCCATTATTCCTTGTCTGGCCTCTCGGAGCTTTAGAAAATAGCTTGACCCCCTCCTCCCTGTGAACAGTTATGAGCTGAGGACTACCTGTAAAGTAGACAAAGTATTTCAGAGTCGAAATAATAATGCAGTTCTTGACTTATAACCACAATTGAGTCCAAAATTTCTGACGCTAAGCAAGACAATTGTGCCCCATTTTTACGACCTTTCTTACCCTAGTTGTTAAGTGAATCACGGCAGTTATTATGTAACATGATCGTTAATCTGGCTTCCCCATTGACTTTGATCATCAGAAAGTTTCAACTGTGACCGTTGTAAATACGAATCGGTTGCCAAGTAGTTGAATTTTGATCACCTGACCAGGAGGATGCAGCCACTGTCATAAGTAAATCTTTCAGCGTCATGGCTTTGAATGATCACTGAATGAACTGTTGCTAAGTCGAGGACTACCTGCTTCTGGAAAAAAACAAATCATTACAGACCATTGTATTTGTTTAATGACTGCGGCGTTAGCTTAACATTAATACCACTGCAAAAATAAGTGGCTTGGGGATTCTGGGAGTTGAAGTCCACCCACTTTAAAGTGATGGAAGTTTAAAAAAACCTTTTAGCTTAACTGCAGGTATTCCTCAATTTACAACCACAAGTGGAACCAGGGTTTCTGTTGCTAAGCAAGACGGTTGCTAAGCAAATCATGCCTCCTTTCAGAAATTGGGCTGTGGTTGTTAAGCGAATCATTGCAGCCATTAAGTGAAAAACATCTAATAATAAAAGAACACCCACAACCTAAAGTGAGAGCTCGCTGCTAGCCATCACAATACAGGCAAGGGGTCGATGGGTTTTGTAGTCCCCAACCTCGGGCCCGGTATCGCTTTCCCGGTCCAAAGAGAATGCAAATGGTGGACATAGCACAAGGAACACGGGGTGGCGACCCTGCCACGGGGATGGGCTTTGTAGTCCCCGTTTGACAATACGCATGCGCGAGTGGCGTCGCAGTGACGTCACTAGAGAGCCAGTTCCCGCTTCGGACCTTCCTCTTCAGACTGGGCGAGCCTCCACAGCCGCTTCCCGACCCTCCGAGCCAGCCTTACCTTCCTGCCCGCCCCGGTACGTTCCCTCAACGCCTTCAGTCGCTCCCTTCGCCGCAGCGCCTCTTCCTGCAAACCGCCAGCCTCAGTCGCCATCTTCGGGCCTACTGCGCACGCGCGTCGGAGGAACACGCGCGTGCTGGCCGCTCCGAACGAGAGCAGAGTCGCCGATCGATGACGCCAGGGGCGGCCAGCTGAGCGTCGAGCGCATCGCTCCAGGCGTGAAAGTTTGCAGGTTCAGAATGAGTCGTTGAAGGAATCCTGTGAGCATATGCAGAGTGCAGGAAGGCTGTAGAATGGGTTATAGCTGCGGAACAGAGACTAAGACTCGGTGTTTCTTTACAGCTTGGCCAGTTTAAGATGGGTGCACTTCAATTTCCAGAATTCCCCAGCCAGGCTGGGGGATTGTGGGAGTTGAAGTCCATCCATTTTAAAGCTGCCCATTGTGAAAGACACGGTTCTAATTGTCTTACCAGGAACACCTTAGGATTTTCCCCTACTTCCATGCCATGTACAGATAGTCCTTGACTTACAACAGTCTGTTTAGGGACCATTCAAAGTTATACCAACACTGAAAAAAGTAAATTATGATCTTTTTTCATATAACCGTTGCAGCCGCTCTATGTGAGTAAAATTTGGAGGCTTGGCAATTGGCTCATATTTACGACAACTGCACTGTCCCAGGGTCACGCGATCCCCTTTTGTGACCTTCCTACTAGCAAATGTCAGTAGAAAAGCCAGATTCACTTAACAACCGATGTATTCGCTTAACCACCATGGGGGAAAAAAAAGGTTAAAAATTGAGTGTGACTCATTTCCACAACTGCCTTGTTTAGCAACAGAAAAGCATTCAATTGTGGTCCTTAGTTAAATCTGTGTTAAATCTTGAACCCCCTTCAAAATGCAAAATGCATTTCATTCAAATAAATCAAATTTGTGCAACAACCGTGTTACTAATTTCAAAACTGCCGTGATTCAGTTAACCATGGTAAGAAAGGTCGTAAGGTGGGGCAAAACCCGGTTAATAAGTGTCTTGGTTTAGCGGTGGAAATTTTGGGCTCAGTTGTGGCCGTCAATTGAGAACACCCGCATTTCTACATGTCTTCCTTGATGTTTCAATTCCCTTCTCAGGAAAGCCTGCAGGCCACCCGTTTCCAGCTTCCCCACTTCCAGGTGCTGAAAAATTGGGTCCCTCTCCTCCTAGGCCAACCCTGCACCCTCAAATAGTTGCATCCACACAACAGACAGGATCCAAAAGATGGGATGAATTAATGGAACAGCCTGCCTTCCAGAATTGTGGGTGATCCATCGCTGGAGGTTTTCAAGAAAAGATTGGATAACTACTTGACTGGGATGATATAAGGTCTTCTGCTCGGGCATGGGTTGGACTAGAGGACCTCCAAGGCCCCTTCCAGGCATATGATTCCACGATTCACACAATGACCTGTGTCACCTAGCCAGGAAAACAAAGGCACTTCAGCAGGGAGGACTATCGCTTGGAGAGGACAGTCGTATGGACGGACACAATGGAATGTGGTAGCCCAATCTTAACCCTAACCCTGAAAGATTCATGGCTATATTTGAAAGTCTGAATGTTTATATCATTTCCATAATGGGAGTCCCTGTCTTCCGAGCCCAAACGTGCACTCCCAGGGAGCTGCATTCACACAACAGGTGGAACCTGGAAGATGGATCCCTTCACAAAACGCTCTAGGCTTGTCTGTCCTGGGGTCTTTCAGACAGAGAGGGACAACAAAGGCACCTGAGTAGAGAGGGGCATCTCTGGGAGAAGACCATCCCCCACCCTACAATCATAAGTGAAGAAGCTCCTTAGACAAGGAGTGAAATGTCTTCAAAGAAAAATTAAAAAAGCACCTTTGGGATAACCATGAATTGGATGACTGACAATCTCTCTCCAGACACTCTCGGAGAAGGTGGTTTTGTGCAGGGGTCACAAACTTGGCAACTTTAAAACCTGTGCACTTCAACGCCTAGAATTCTCCAGCCAGAGAATTCTGGACGTTGAAGTCCACAAGTCTTAAAGTTGCCACATTTGGAGACCTCTGGTCTTGTGAATAGACACAGCAGAGTTCAGTTGAGTGCATCTCTAACCCTATCCCTTCAAAGTTTAATTCTTTTTTATTATTATTATCCATATTATCTAACATTTTGAGTAGTGTATTGACGGGGCATATCCTCTACGAAAGAAAAGTGAGGGGAAGAAATAATAACATATAATAATAATAATAAGGGTACAACAGAATAATTTTAATCAAGCTTATCTTTACGTTAGCTTATTTATAATCCTGTTGGTTATATTGGCATACTTCTAGTTATAAACCATATAAAGTTTAATTCTAAGCCTGAAACCTTGCCAAGTGTTGAGAAATTGGGGTCCTCCTAGGCCTGCACCCCTGTATAGTTGCATTCACACAACAGATGGAACCTGAAAGATGTCTCCCTTTGCACAACCACACCCTGTCTCTTTGTGTCGCGTGTTTTCCCAGGCAAACAAGAGCACCTGCGTGAAAGTTGGCAGCCCCCCTCGGAAAGAAAGCTTGTGTGAACAAAGTGGGGTCCAGCAAGTGTGATCCCCTAACCCTTCAAAGATTAATGGCTGCATTTCCAAGCCTGAAACCCTGCCAGGTGCTGAGAAACCAGGGTACCACCTGTATCTCTTCATAGTTGCATTCACATAGCAAATGGAACCCAGATGATTCATCCTATCACACAATGTCCTTTGCCCCCTAACTCTTAAATGGTTAATAACTGTATTTGCAAGACTAAAACATTACAGTATTTCCATAATGGGGAATTGTCCTCCTATCCCAAGCCTACACACTCAGGGAGTTGTATTCACACAAACCAGTGGAATAAGGAAGGTTCATCCTTTCACAATACTTTAGGCCCCCTAACTCTAAAAACCCTAAAAAATTCATGACTCTGTTTGCAAACTGAAATCTTACAGTATTTCCATAATGGGGGTCCTTGTCCTCCTATTGCAAACCAGCATACCCAGGGAGTTGCATTCACACAAACTAGTGGAATCTGCAAGATTCCTCTTTTCACACAATGCCTCATAAACAATTAATGACGGGCATTTGCAAGCCTGAAGCAACATTACCATATTTCCATAATGGAACTCCCTCTCATAGCTGCACACCCAAAGAGTTGCATACACACAAGAAGTTAAACCCGGAAGATTCAATCTTTCACACAACACCTTATGCTCCTAACTGTAAAAAACATTTTTTAAAATCACCTTATGGTGTTTCTGTAATGGGGACCCCGTTCTTCCCAGCATCCTCCTAATCCAAACCCCGGATAACTGCATTCCCACAACAGGTGGAACCCGGAAGGCGCCTCCCTTCGCCCCGAGCACCCCTCGCCTTCGCGTCACGCGTTCTCCCGGGGAAACAAAGGCACCTGCGCGCAGGGCAATCTCCCCGTCGGAGGAGGGTCGTGTGAACGCGGGCGGAGCTGTGGGTCGGCCGAGGGGCACACCTGCGCTCCGCCCGCTGCGCCTCCCCGGAGCCCGGCCGGGTTGCGAATCAGGCAGCGGAGGAGGAGGAGCGAGCGGGGCTGGCCAGCAGCTCCGGAGGGCAGCGCAGCCCGAATTCGGGAGCCGAGGCATGGATAAGGGAGGGCGGCCGGCAGCGCTGCCCGACCGGGGTTAGAGCGATCGAGCGCGGCGGGCGAGCCTGGCTGGGAGAGCGCGCTCCGCGATGGCTTCCAAGGAGCGGCTGTACGAGCTGTGGATGCTGTACTTCGCCAAGGTGAGCCCGACTCTCGGCCTCGCCCGCCTCACCTGCAGCCTCCTCTTCCCCTGGGGAAGGGGATCGTGGGGGGGGGGGAGGGAGTTGGGCTGACACGCGGCGTTGGAAGGGGGTCGTGGGAAGAGAGCCCGGCGGATGAGACTGAGGAGGGCGCGCCTCTGCGGTTGCTTGGATCGGGAGGGGCAGAGGGGGGTTGCCTTGCTTGGTGCTGCTTCTCTTCCCCGTCCTCCTTTTCTTCCTCCTCCCCCTCTTCCCTTTCCTCTTTCTCCTTCCCTTTCTCTTCCCCTGATCTTCCCCCTCTTCCCTTCTTCCCCCTCTTCCTTTCTTCTTCCCCTTCCTCCTTCTCTTCTTCCTTCTGCTCACCGCTCTTCTTCCTCCTTCCCCTATTCCCTTCCTCTTCCTCCTTCCCCTTTTCCTCCCATTCCTTCTCTTCTGTTTCCCCTTCCTCCTCCTTTTCCTCACCTCTCCTCTTCTTCCTCCTCCTCCCCTTTTCCCATTCCTTCTCCTGCTTCCCCTTCCTCCTTTTCCTCCCTCTCCCTTCTTTCTCCATCTTTCTTCTTCCCCTTGTCCTCCTCTTCTTCTCTGCCTCCTCTTCTTCCTTCTCCTCTTCCTCCTTTCCCTTCTCCACTTCCCCTTCCTCCTTCTTTTCCTCCCCATATCTCTTTTCCTCTTTCTCCTTCTCTTCCCCTTCTTCCCTCCTCCCCTTCCTCCTTATCTGCCCGCTCCTGGGAGTATCAGTTACCTTTCTATTCTAAAGAGGGGTGTTTCTTAGAACTCACCCAGCACACCTGTCCAGGTGAGCTCTGCATCCTCTTCCACCTGCTCCCCCTGTTCCTGCTCTGGCCTTGCTCCCTGGGGTCCATTCTTGGCTCTCTTTTCTCTCTCCCTGCCTCCTTCCCTCCCTCACCAGGTGACCCAGCGCCACCCTTTCCTGTCAGGCTGATGAGCTTTGTAGTCAGGCTGAGGATGAGGAGCTTTGTAGTTTTTTTTCTGAGCTTGCCCCTTCCTGAGTCACAGGTCACCTCTCTCTCTCTCTCTCTCTCTCTCCCACTCCCTCCTTTTCATGAGGCTGACATTGTCCAGTCACCTGACATTGGGGAGGGGGGTTTCTCTTAACATGACCCCTTCCCCCCAATACACCCAACAACCACCCTGTAAGGTAGGCTGGGCCTGCTCCGAATCCCCCTTTTGCATTTCCAAAGTGGAGAGTGACACCCATGTGCCTCTCTGCTCCCCCACCCTCCAGTTCCCTTCTGGGGTCCCCCCCTCCTCTCCTCCTTGCTTAAAAATCCTTTGATATTCTTCCCTGTCTTCTCCACCTCCTTTAATCTTCTTCTCCTTTCTCTAATTCCCTTCCTCTGGCATTAGAGACAGCAGGCAGCTTGTAGTCCCTGATAAATATCAAATGAATAATAAACACAAGTTGTCCCTCCCTCTCTCTCTCCCTCCCTGCTTCCTCACAACCACCTGCCAGTGAGTCTCCAGCCAAATCAAAAACCTTTGAGGTCTGGACTACAATTCCTATTCTTCCCCTGGTTGGGGACGATGGGGGTCTCCTCGCGAAAAGTCTTCTTCCCGCTGCCGCCAGCCCTCCAGGGTTGGTTCAGAAAGTGGAAGGCGGAGGGACCAGCCCTCCCCAACACGGCAAGGGAGGGGTCAGGGTTGGATTGGAGGACCTCTAGGGGGCCTTCTGGGCCTCCTTGGATGTTATGCTATTCTATTATAGGGAATGAAATTGGGTTGGGGGGCATATCCTGGCTCCATCTTGGGCCTGTCCACCCCTTTTAAAAAAAAATCCTTTTTTTTTTTAAATTTCCCTCTGTTTTCTGCCCTGGCTAAAAAAGAAGAGCAAACTGCAGAGGGAAGAATCCTGAGTTGTGTTGACAACGCACCATTATTGTGTCTTCCCGCTTCCCGCCTTGTCTTTTCATGAGAGTTTGTTAGCTTTCTGATGGGGGCCCAGACCAAAAACCTAAAAAGGGAAGGGCGAGGGAGGAAATCGTGCTCCCCTACCTGGGTCTCTGGTGCTGGGTGGAGAAGTGGTAAAAATTAGCATTTGGGGGGGGGGGGTTCTTTCCCTCTGGAGCAAAGGGGAAGCGGGAGGACTTGGCTACACCCCGAAAACCTGTATAATATACTGAATTTTTGATCCTGAATGTATGCTGATTGTGAACGAAATGAGGACCGTTTTGTTTTGTCTTTTTTTGTTATTTTTTTTATGACCTTCAACTCACTTCCGTGATTTCAGGATATTTACAGTTTGTTTTGAAAATGAAAGAGAGCTGGGTGCATTTCTTCTCCTTTTTTCTCTCAACTTTTTTCTCTGTTCCTCCTGCCTCCCTTTCTTTCTTTCTTTCTTTCTTTCTTTCTTTCTTTCTTTCTTTCTTTCTTTCTTTCCTTTCTTTCTTTTCTTTCTTTTCTTTCTTTCTTCCTCCCTTCTTCTGTTCCTCTCTCCCTCCCTCCTTTCTTCCTTCCTCATCTCTTCCTCTCTCTGTCTCTCCTCTCTCTCTTTCTCTTTTTCTCTTTTTTAATCTTTCTCTTTTCAGTCCTGTTCTCTTTGTCTGTCTGCCTTTCCTTTCTCCTCTCCCCAGCTATCTCTTTCTCTCCCCCCTTTCTCTCCCTTTCTCTTTTTTTCTTCCTACCTCTCTGTCTCTTTTCATCTCACCTTTCTTTCTCTCACTTTCTCTCCTTTTATTTTCTCTTTCTTTTTTTCTTTTTATCTCTTTTCTTTCTTTCTTCCTTCCTTTTTCTTTTTCTCTTTTCCTCTCTCTTTTTCTCAGTTTCTCTCCTTTGATTTTCTTCCCTTCCTCCCCCCTCTCTCACTTTTTTTTCTGCTTCGCTCTCTCTCTCTTTCTCTCTCCACTGATAAAGAGCTGGGTCAAATTGTATTCTCTCCCTTTTTTTCCCATCCCTCCTGCAAAATCCTTTGAAAGCTGCTGGATTGGGGGAGGGGGGGTGATTGACGCCTCCGCCAATGAATCCCCCCCCCCCCATGACAGTATCTCCAATTGTCCACAGTTTGGGCATTGCATTCACTTCGACCAGACTTCCTGGCACTGTTGCTCTCCTGAGGACGTGGCCCATGGGAGTTGTAGTCCCAGGGACTTCAAGGTTGCCAGGGCAAGGGAGATGCCAGAGATAAAGGCAAGAAATCTGTTGAAATCAGAGAAGCAGCTGAACTGAAGTGGGAGAGAGGAATGAAGTGCCAAAGGCTTTTGGCTGGGTCTGTGTGGGAGGTAGCTGTAGAGCTGATTTTCTTTATTTCTTTTATCTTATTTCTTTAATGCTTAAATTGGATGGCCCTGCCCTGTGACTCTTTGCCCCGCTCGTTTGCATATGAGTAATAGGATTGTTGCTGTCATAAGAATAATGAACAGGAACAATATTATCAGATTGTCTGGCCAGAGAATTCTGTTTGAAAACAGGTAAATTCTAAAGGAAGGAAGGAAGGAAGGAAGGAAGGAAGGAAGGAAGGAAGGAAGGAAGGAAGGAAGGAAGGAAGGAAGGAAGGGAGGGAGGAAGAAGGGAGGGAGGAGAAGGAAGGAAGAAGGGAGAGAGGAGAAGGAAGGAGGGAGGGAGGGAGGAAAGGATAAAAATAGGAAAGGAAGGAAAGTGGGGGATCAAAGGAAAACGAAAAAGAGGGAACTGAGAGAGAAAAACAAGGAGAAAGAAAAAGTGAGGAGGGAAGGAAGGGGAGAAAGAGAAAGCAGAGAAAATGGAAGGAAGGAGCAGAAGGAAGGACAGGAGGGAAGGAGGAGAAAAAGAAGCAAGGAAGACGAAAAAAGGAATGAGGGAGGGAAGAAGGGAGGAGAAAGAAATGAGAAAAAACAAAAGGAAGGAATATTAAAAGAGACAGGGGAGGAAGGAAAGAAAAGGAAGAAAGAGGAAAACAGAGAAGGGAGAAAAGGAAGGAGAAAAAGAAATAAGAAAGGAAAGGGAAAAAGAAGTATGGAAAGAAAGAAAGAAAGAAAGAAAGAAAGAAAGAAAGAAAGAAAGAAAGAAAGAAAGAAAGAAAGAAAGAAGGAAGATTCTGCACTGCTGTGGAGCCCCTTGAGAAAAGAGGTTATCCTTACTTATCCTTTACAAATAGGTGATCACTTTACTTTGATCGATATCAGAATGACCTAGTGCCCTTTTGAAGGAGATACTACAATTCCAAACTTTTTGGAAGCATTTTGCTTTCCCCCTTTAGAGAAACTGCAGTATTGTTTTGAGATCGGTCCATGGAGATTTCTTGACCTGGGCTGATCTTCAAGCTTTTTGATGGGTGGGACAGCATGGTTTTAAAAAGTCTTAAGTTCTTGCTGTTTTGTGAAAGGACAGATGAGGAATTTGGTCTAACAAAGTTGGAAGGGGCCTCAGAGATCTTCCAGTCCAACCTCTGCTCATATAGGGTAACCTTGCTGGAATGGAGGCGACCCTGCCTGCAAATATAGGCTGCAGTTTAGATAAAAGTATTGTGTGGTTTTTTTTAGTACTAAATTAAAAGAGAAACAGAAATATTTGAAAAACGAAAAAGGGAGAAAGTGAAACTGCAAAAAAGGAAGAGGAAAGAAAGAATGAGAAATAGAGAAAGAACTATTTCCTACTTTCTTTGGTGCAGATTGAAGTAAAAAAAATACATCAGACAGTTAAAATTAATGTATGCCTACATTATTTTCATATCTTTTAATAGAACAACCAGCCTAAATCCTTAGAGATGGTTAAGAATGGGTTTTATTCCAGAGCTACCTGGCGAATTCTGGAAATCCAGCCCTCTTTAAGTATGCAGGCTGGGAGATTCTGGGAGTTGGAGTCCTCCCCTTCTGAAGCATTCTGGCCAGGGAATTCTGGGAGTGAAAGACCATGCCCATTAATCTTCTAGCGAATGACAATTATGAAATAATTCTCCCCTTAATTGCTTCCCTCCCCCTTGTGTACCAAATGATTGCAACCACTTGCAATCACTGGGTATTTTCTGCAGCCATTCTCGGGCATCGGTGTTTTCCGGATTCCCACTCCCTTCCTCCATTTTTTTTTTTGGCCAGTGGCCCTGCTGTTGGGCAAAATTTATCTTTACAACAAGATCTTTGTTTGCCCCGGGGGAAAAAAAAAGGAAAGAAAACAGGCCACCAGGAACGGAGGGAAAAAAAAATTCTTTTGGTCATTGTCACTGCAGCAAAGAAGGAAGTCTCAGCATACTAATCTAGTTAATTATGTTTTTTTTAAAAAAAAAAAAATGTCAAGTGCAATCTTGTTTTATTTTTAATTTCAAGGAAAAAGGTGCAAAGCTTTGCATGCAAACTGGACCGTCTCCACCTATTTCCTCCTTGCATTTTGCACAGAAGAAGCTGCCCACAATGATAACAACACCCTGCCTGACTTTTGTTTGGGCCCTGAAAGATTTGCAATGGCTTTGAGGTTACGTAGAGGTTTTTTTTTTGCAAGGGGGCAAAATCAAAACTCAGAGCTGGGCTTTGCAATCCGCTTCACTGCTTCTGCAGGTAGTCCTCGACTTACGACCACTGTGCAGCCCAATATTTCCGCTGCTGAGCAAGCTGGTTCTTAAGCGAACCACACCCAATTTTATGATCTTTTTGCCTTGGTTGTTAAGCAAATCGCTGAAGGTGTTAAGTGATTTGTGTGGTCGTTAAGCGAATCTGGCTTCCCCCATTGACTATTCGGAAGCCGGTTGGGAAAGTTGCAAATGTTACAACCGTCATAAGTTCATGCCTGTTGCCAAGCACCTGGATTTCGAGATTTTGTGGCTATGAGGCTGCTGCAATAGTCATAAGTGTGAGGACCAGTTGTAAGTTCTTTTTTTTTTCCAGAGTTTTTGTAGCTTCGAACAGTTGTAGAATGAAAGGTTGTAATTCGAGGATCATCTGATAATCTATCTTGGAGAGCGGCAGAAAAAAGAGAGCTAATCTTGCTTTTTGCTGCAATGGCGGTGGCTGTTGGTAGTCCTCGACATACGACCATACCTCAGCCCAAAATTTCTGCTGTTAAGCGAGGCATTTGTTAAGTGAGTTTTCACCCATTTTACGACCTTTCTTGCCATAGTTTTTAAGTCAGTCATGTGGTCGTTAAGCAAATCCGGCTTCCCCTATTGACTTTGCTTGTCAGATGGTCTCAAAAGAGGATCACGTGACTCTGGAAACACTGCGACCGTCATAAGTACAAGTCAGTTGCCAAGTGTGTCTGAATTTGAATCATGTGAATGTGGGGGAGGCTGCAACGGTTGTAAGTGTGAAAAACGGTCCTAAGTCCCTTTTTTCAGTGCCATTGTAACTTTGAATGGTCACTAAATGAACCTTTGTAAGAAGAGGACTTCCAGTGTGAGCCTGGGTGATGTATCAGTGTGGCGGAAGAACGTTTTTCTTGCACTTTTCTTGTCTATGTTCAGATGTCCCGTTGCAGCTTTGTGCAGGCACAACCGTGTTGCTAACCTTGGGAAGGAAAGAAAATATTGAGTGGGCAGAGTTTGCACAACATGCCTGGCCCGGCTTAGCAAAACCTTGCTGCTGTGATTGTGTGACACGGGGCGCCAAAACACTCCATGAAATAAGGCAGCTGCTGGATTGCCACTTGCCACCTTGCGGGTGTGGGATGCATTCACATACTCACCCCGACCCGAGCCCTGATAGTTTTCCCCACGTGTTGAAGGAAATCTGGGTTTCAAGGCTGAGACATTTACTGTGTAGCTCTGAGTTGAGCTGTGGGGTCCCTGGTGCTCTCTTCATCTGGTTTTCTGGCAGACGTTTTCAGGACCCAACTAGGTAACGTCATCAGTGCTAGAAGGGAGGGGAGGTTGCAGGAGGAGGATGGAGGAGGAGGAGGAGAGTGAGAGGGGAAGGAGGACTGTGAGGTCCTCTGGGCTCTCTGACCTTGGTGTTCTCCTTGCAGATGTTTCGTGACTCCATTAGGGAACATCAAGGCTAGAAGGGAGTGGGATTTGCAAGGGGGGAGGAGGAAAGGGACTGGGGGGGGGGCTCCTTGGTGCCCTCTGAACTGGGTGGTTTTCTGGCAGACGTTTCATGACCCAACTGCGTAACATCATCAGTGCTAGAAGGGAGCGAAGTTTGCCAAGAGAAAGGAAGAGGAGGAGTGTGGGCCTGTTGGTGCTTTCTGAACTTGGTTATTTTCTTGTAGGCATTTCATGATCCGATTACATAATGTCATCAGCACTAGAAGAGAGTAGGATTGGTTCTCTGTTTACATACAGTCCCTTCTAGCACTGATGTTGTTTGTTCCCTAGTTGGGTCATGAGAGGTCTGCAAGAAAACCACCCAGCTCAGAGAGCACCAAGGACCCCACAGTCGTCCTCCTCCTCCTCCTCCTCGTACTGTCATCTAGTTGGGTCATGAAGAAAAGCACCGAGGGAGCTTTCGAAGCTGGCTGGCACTAGCTAGCAACGTCTGCTTTTCCAGAGCTGCCACTCCAGCTTGACCCTGACCGGGAGGGTGTGGTAGTGAAAATGCTTGTGCACCATGCTTGCAAGCCCAGCATCCTGTTGACATAGTGACTGCCAGGGTTTCTGGTGCCCCAAAGAAAAATGTTTGGCATTTGAGGCCTGGGGTTGACCATATTAGGAAACTACCTGGTTTGGAGCTGTTCAAGGTCACAGATTAACCAAGAATCAGGTGGCACCTTAAAGGCTCAAATATTTATTCTCCCCAAGACAGAAGTTTTTGTGATTTAAAGGGCACTTCTTTCTTTCTTTCTTTCTTTCTTTCTTTCTTTCTTTCTTTCTTTCTTTCTTTCTTTCTTTTTCTTTCTTTTTTCTTTTTTCTTTCTCTCCCTCTCTCTCTCTGTGTCTTTCTTCCCCTCCCTCTTTCTTTTTTCTTCCCTCCTTCCTTTCCTATCCTCCTTCCCTTCTTCTCCCTCTCTTATTTATTTTACCTTTCTTTGCTTTTTTCTCCTTTCTTTTCATTCTTCCTTTCCTCTTCCTTTCCACCCTCTTTCTTCTTCCTTCATCCCTCTCCCGTTCTGCATTCTTTTCCTTTCTTTCTTCTCTTTCTTTTCCTCTTTCTTTTCCTTCTTTCTTTTACTTCTCTCTTTCTCCTTTTCTCCCTTCTTCCCCTTCTCTCTTCCCCTCTTCCTTCCTTTATTTCCTTCCTTCTTTCCTTTGTTCCTTCTTTGCCTTCCTTTTTTCTTGTTTTCTTTCCTTTCTTTGTGTCCTCTTTCTCCCTTCCCTCCTTCCTTCCTTTTTCCTTTCCTTTCTTCCTTTCCCCTTTCCCCTTCCCTTTTCCTTCTTTCCTAATTCCTCCCTCCGTCCCTCCCTTCCTTTTTCATTTATTTATTCACTCATTCAATTTGCATGGCACCCATATGTGGACATGTTTTATTTGTTTGTTTGTTTGACTGACACCCGTCCCCCATTGCTCTGCTGTCTCATCCGCATTTCAACAACTGCCTGCTGGGATTAAATGGGTCTGGGGACTTATTTTGTGTGAAAATAAAAGTGTGCATGTGTGTGTGAAAGTATCTTTGGAAGTCTAAATGGCTGTCAGTATTTGCACTTTGCACACCTAGAAAGTGGAGGGGTGGAAAAACGGGAGAAGCCTCTGCCTTGCTATGAGACAGGATATTCTACATGCCTTAAGAATACGGGAAGTCCTTGACTTACAAGTTGACCTGTATTTCATCAGATTCATTAACCGTTCATGTTCTTAACAACCGTTCTTGCTCAGCAGCGGAAATTTGGGGCTCAGTTGTGGTCGTAAGTCCAGGCCTACCTGGATATATATGTGGTGTGTGTATGTGTATATGTAATATATATGTGTGTGTATGTATGTATATATGTGTGTGTAATCAGGATGAAGAAAAAACCATTCTGGCACAGCAGTAGGCTAGCCCCAAATTTAAAACAGAAATGGCTGTGAAAGTCTGACTCACAGACAAACACAATACAGAAGCCTGATGATGGCAGATGAGATTCTGCCGAAATGTTGCTACAACTTTAAAAGCACAACTATAAAGACGTGGGAAAATACCCGAACAAAACTGAATAACATACATACGTGTGTGTGTGTGTGTGTGTGTGTGTGTGTGTGTGTGTTATGTTTTTGCTGGTATTTATATGTATGGTATTCAGCTTTGTTCAGGTATTTTCCCACATCTTTATAGTTATGCTTTTAAAGTTTTTTAAAGAGCCTGATGATGGCAGATGCGATTCTGCCAAAACATCGCTACAACTTTAAAAGCACAACTATAAAGACGTGGGAAAATACCCGAACAAAGCTGAATACCATACATGTATTATGTATGTATGTACTATATAGTGTGTGTGTGTGTGTGTGTGTGTGTTTTGGTTTTTTTTTTTGCTTTCCACCTGCTGGAAATAGAACACCAGCAGGTATCTCTTATCGCTGCCCCACGTGTAATGATTAACGTTGTGGGTAGATTTGGTGGTCGTGCAAATTTGTTGGTTTCTGTCTCCCTGGAGATCAGAAGCTGCCACTCAGTTAGTGATGGGGGCTTCGCAGCGCAAAAACGTTGCTGGGCCCCATCAAATGCTTTTCTTCCTTCAACCTTCCTTGGCTGAAAGAAAATTCGGGTTTGAAATGAAGGTGGGGAGAGAGGGAAATATGGGATTCCTTGCAAGCAGGGGTCGAGTCTCAAGGAACAGCAGTTTGTTTACGAATGTCCCACTTGAAGTGACAAATGGCGCTGGAAAAAAA
Organism: Hydrophis major; assembly: GCA_033807585.1. Lineage (NCBI taxonomy): Eukaryota > Metazoa > Chordata > Lepidosauria > Squamata > Elapidae > Hydrophis > Hydrophis major. Next base: position 170,737,613 of record CM066343.1, read on the forward strand.
GCAACTTTCAAGCAGTGTTCACACTTATGGCCGTTGCAGCCTCACAAGGGGTTAAACTTTTGGTGTTTGGGCCATTGGCAGCATCCCGGGGTCACGTGATCAGCGTCTGTAAGCCATGGTGCCATTTTGTGAGGGCGACCACGAGCTGCTTTTCTGTGAGGTGGTGACCGTCTCAAGGGCCGAAGCTGCCTGGGCAGAGAAGGTGGCAAGCGGGGGGGGGGGGGGGGAAGAAGGGATTTTCCTACTTCCCCAGAACTAAAGAAGGAGGTCTGTCTGCCAGCCTTTCGCTGCGTTGTTTTGTGTTTCTTTCTGTCTTGGATCAATGCCCAGATTGACAAGGGGATGCCAGCCAGAAGGTGCCTGCCAGCATGTGACTGGCACTGTGCACGCCTGTGTTTGGGGAGGGTGGGGAAGAGAGGAAGAAAAAGGAACGAAGGAAACAGAAGGGGGGGAGGAAAGGAGGGAGGAAAGAAAGAATGAAGGGAGGAAAAGGAAGGAAGGAAAGTGTGAGAAAGGGAGGGAGGGAGGAAAGAGAATGGAGGGGAGGGAGGGAGGAGGGAGGAAAGGAAGGAAGAAAACTGAGAAGGAAGAAGGAAAGGAGGGAGGAAAGAAAGAATGGAGGGAGGAAAAGGGAGAAGTGTGAGAAAGGGAGGGAGGGAGGAAAGAGAATGGAGGGGAGGGAGGGAGGAAAGGAAGGAAGAAAACTGAGAAGGAAGGAGGAAAGGAGAGAGAGAAGGAAAGGAGGAAAGAAAGAAAGAATAGTGGGAGGGAGGAAAAGGAATGAAGGAAAGTATGAGAAGGGGAGGGAGGGAGGGAGGAAGGAAGGAAGGAAGGAAGGAAAGATTGGAGGAAGAGAGGGATGAAGAAAGAAGAAAGGCAAGAAAGGAGGGAGGGAGGAACAAAAGGAAGGAGAGAGGGAGGAAAAGGAAGGAAAGAAGGAAGGAGGAAAGGAAAGAAGGAAAAAGTGAGAAGGCAAAGGAAGATGATGATGTTCCGTAGTTGGGTAATGAAACTTCTGCAATAAAACGACTAAGCTCAGAGAGCAGCAAGGGCCCCACAATCCATCCATCCATCCATCTATCCACCTCCTCCTCCTCCCCCTCTGCCTCATTCCCCAATCTTCCTCACTTCTGAACAATCCCTGAGCAGTTTAAATCTTTCTATGTGATCACATTGATTAGCCTTAAACCTGGAAGGCAACCTGAATCCTAATGTTATAAAATGCAAATAAAATGCAATCAGGGTGTCTAATAGCTAATTCAAGGAAATTTGGCTTGTACCATTCCAAGTGCCTGCGGGCAGTTAAATAAGCTTTTCTCTTCTTTCCCTGCAATTTTCAAGGCTTCACAAAATGTGTACATCACAGAGAAAAGGAACCATCAGAATTAAATCGAGGCAATTACCAAAATGAATATTTTCTCACTCCAAAATTGTTTATTCTGATTAATGATGCTGTCACAACTTGCTATTAAAAAAAAAAACTTAATGTAAATCAGTGTTTCCCAAACTTGGGGACTTTGAAGTGCAGACTTCAATTCCCAGAATTCCCCAGCCAGCCATTCGCACCAAATCAGAATGGTTTATTTTTTGACAGGTAGTCCTGAATTTACAATCAGCATTAGGACTGGGATTCTTATTGGTAAGCTAGGCAGATGTTAAATCAGTCATACTGGATTTTATAACCTTTTTTTTTGGCCAAGGTTGCTGAGCAAATCACAGCAGTTGTAAAGGGAATCTCAACATCGTTAAGCGAATCTGGCTTCCCATGTTGACTGAGCTTGTTGGAGGCCGGCTGAGAAGGTTGCAAAAGGTGATCACTTGATCTCGTAAACCGTTGTAAATACAATACTGATCACAATGGCTGTAAGTGGGAGGACTGGTCATAAATTGCTTTTTTCATTTTTTTTTCCCCCCTTGTAACTTTGAACAGTTCATAATTAAATGCTTATGAGTCACCTACTAAAACACACCCTGTTAGAAAATTAATGATGACAGTATTTGCAAGCTGGAAACATATTTCAGGTAGTCCTCAACTTACAAACATTCATTTAGTGATCGTTCCAGGTTACAATGGCACTGCAAAAAGCAACTCATGGCCGTTTTTCGCACTTATGACCATTTCAGCCTTCCTGTGGTCACGACATCAAAATTCAGACGCTGGGCATCTGACTCGTACTTATGACACCATATCCCAGGGGATCATGTGATCCCTTTTTGCGATCTCTTCACCCAGCAAAGTCAATGGCTCACTTAGCCAGGCTCACTTAACAACCATGTGACTCACTTAACAACTGTAGCAAGAAAGGTCGTAAAATGGTTCAAAACTCTCTTAACAAATGTCTCACTTAGCAACAGAAATTTGGGGCTCCGTTGTGGTCGTAACTCAAGTATTGCCTGACATCTCTGTGTGGGAATTTCTGATGTATAGTAACTGATGCAATTTTGGATTGTAACGCACACAACATGATTTTGTGTGTCTCAAAATAGAGGGTGGAATTAGCTGTGTGGGATGGCTGATACACATACACACACACAAAAGACACACTCACAACCTCTTTGTGCTTGGCTACAGTGGGTGAATTTTGCAACTGAAGAGTATCTTGGAAAAGGGAGTGTCGGGGAATCAAGAATATAAAGGAAGGAAAATAAGCTGTAGCAGCCGTGCATATTCAACAGCTGTTGCCATCAGCAGAATCTGCTTATTTGTTTGCTCTCGTTTACAATCACAAACCCAAATAAAATACAGAAGTAATGGCTACGAATAGCGAAAATATTGGCGCCTCAATTTACATTATACGGCCAGGGTTTGCCAGATCACTAGAAGTTGCATGGAGTCCTCAAGTTACGACCACCAAGGGAGCACCAACTTTCTATGGCTAAGTGAGATCATTTTTAAGTGAGTTCTGCACCATTTTATGACCTTTCTTGCCACAGTTATTAAGGGAATCCCTGCAGTTGTTAAGTCAGCCACATGGTGGTTAAGCGAATCTGGCTTCCCCATCGATTTTGCTTGTCATAAGGTTGCAAAAGGGGATCACATGACCCTGGCATGCTGCATCCATCATGTACTTTTCTGTCTGTCTGTCAGTCCACCTCTGTCTATCCATGCATCTATCTATCTCTCTATCTACCTACCTACCTACCATCCATCTATCATCTACCCATCCATTATCTATCATCTAACTATCTAGCTATTTATCTATCATCCTGTCTATCATGTATCTATCTACCATCTATCTATGTATGATCTATCTATCCTACCCATTATCTGGTCTATTTGTCTGTCTGTCTGTCTTTCTATTTAACTTATATCTATCTATCATCTGTCATCTATGCCTCTCTATTATTTCTCTCTTTTCCTCTTTCCTTCCCTCTCTCCCTCTATCTATCTATCTATCTATCTATCTATCTATCTATCTATCTATCTATCTATCTCCCTCCTCCCTCCATCTATTATCTATCATCTATCTCGCTATTCTCTCTGTGTGTGTGTATCCATCCATCTATCCAACTATCTGTATCTATCTATCTATCTATCTATCTATCTATCTATCTATCTATCTATCTATCTATCATCTATCTATCTATCTATCCATCTATCTATCTATCTATCTATCTATCTATCTATCTATCTATCATCTCTCTCCCCCCTCCCTCCCTCTATTATCTATCATCTATCTTGCTATTATCTCTCTCTCTCTCTCTCTCTTTGTCTGTCTAACTATCTTTTTATCTATCCACCCATGCAGCCACCCATCCATCCATCCTCCTATTTTAGCTGAAGGTAAATCTTGATAAATACAGTTTTGGGCCAGTTGCAAGGCCCAAATTTCAGTCAGGTGACCACAGGGATGCAGCAACAATCAAAGTGTGAAATACAATCAGAAAAATCACTTTTTCCAGTATTGTTGTAACTTCAAACGGTCACTAAAGGGATGGTTCTAAGTCAAGGACTATCTGCATTCTACGGGAGGAGGAGAGTAAACTGGGTAGGAGAATAACAATTTTTTTAAAAAAAGCATTGAAAAGACTTCAGCCAAAACCCCAAATTATTCAGCTAAAGAGGCAGGAAATTCACCCTATCAGATACTTTTTCTTGCAGCCGAGCAGTGACAGACGATGCACAGCAAAAACATAAAATATTAAAACGTAAAAAGAAACCATTGTTTCCCCTCTGTAAAATGCCAAATGCTTCTAATCTTACTTGAAAGAGCACAATGAACTTGTTGGGAGAAGCATGTGTCAGAATTTCAACACTTATTTACCTTTATTTTTTAAAAAAATTGACACTTTGAAGAAATGATACAAACAAATACCACAGAGAATATGAACAAATAATTAACAGAACGGAACGGAACAAAATAAAGAAATAGGAATGGAATGGAATGGAATGGAATGGAATGGAATGGAATAGAATATGGAATAGAATAGAATACGGAGTAGAATAGAATAGAACAGAACAGAACAGAATAAAGAAATAGGAATGGAATGGAATAGATTATGGAATAGAATAGAATACGGAGTAGAATAGAATAGAACAGAACAGAACAGAATAAAGAAATAGGAATGGAATGGAATAGAATATGGAATAGAATAAAATATGGAGTAGAATAGAATAGAACAGAACAGAACAGAATAAAGAAATAGGAATGGAATGGAATAGAATATGGAATAGAATAAAATATGGAGTAGAATAGAATAGAACAGAACAGAACAGAATAAAGAAATAGGAATGGAATGGAATAGAATATGGAATAGAATAGAATACGGAGTAGAATAGAATAGAACAGAACAGAACAGAATAAAGAAATAGGAATGGAATGGAATATGGAATAGAATAAAATATGGAGTAGAATAGAATAGAACAGAACAGAACAGAATAAAGAAATAGGAATGGAATGGAATAGAATATGGAATAGAATAGAATACGGAGTAGAATAGAATAGAACAGAACAGAACAGAATAAAGAAATAGGAATGGAATGGAATAGAATATGGAATAGAATAGAATACGGAGTAGAATAGAATAGAACAGAACAGAATAAAGAAATAGGAATGGAATGGAATAGAATATGGAATAGAATAAAATATGGAGTAGAATAGAATAGAACAGAACAGAACAGAATAAAGAAATAGGAATGGAATGGAATAGAATATGGAGTAGAATAGAATACGGAGTAGAATAGAATAGAACAGAACAGAACAGAACAGAATAAAGAAATAGGAATGGAATGGAATAGAATATGGAATAGAATAGAATACGGAGTAGAATAGAATAGAACAGAACAGAACAGAACAGAATAAAGAAATAGGAATGGAATGGAATAGAATATGGAATAGAATAAAATATGGAGTAGAATAGAATAGAACAGAACAGAATAAAGAAATAGGAATGGAATGGAATAGAATACGGAATAGAATAGAATACGGAGTAGAATAGAATAGAACAGAACAGAACAGAATAAAGAAATAGGAATGGAATGGAATAGAATATGGAATAGAATAGAATACGGAGTAGAATAGAATAGAACAGAACAGAATAAAGAAATAGGAATGGAATGGAATAGAATATGGAATAGAATAAAATATGGAGTAGAATAGAATAGAACAGAACAGAACAGAATAAAGAAATAGGAATGGAATGGAATAGAATATGGAGTAGAATAGAATACGGAGTAGAATAGAATAGAACAGAACAGAACAGAACAGAATAAAGAAATAGGAATGGAATGGAATAGAATATGGAATAGAATAGAATACGGAGTAGAATAGAATAGAACAGAACAGAACAGAACAGAACAGAATAAAGAAATAGGAATGGAATGGAATAGAATATGGAATAGAATAAAATATGGAGTAGAATAGAATAGAACAGAACAGAACAGAATAAAGAAATAGGAATGGAATGGAATGGAATAGAATATGGAGTAGAATAGAATAGAATAGAACAGAACAGAAGAGAAAAATAGGAATGGAACCGAATGAAACAGAATAGAACCGAACTGAATGGAACGGGAACAGAACGGAATATAGAATAGAATAGATTATAGACTATAGAACAGAACAGAACCAAATGGAATGGAATTTAGAACAGAACAAAATAGAATAGAATAGAATGGAATATAGAATAGAATATAGAACAGAACAAAATAGAATAGAATAGAATGGAATATAGAATGGAATATAGAACAGGACAGGACAGAATAAAATGGAATGTAGAACAGTAATAATAAGTATAATCATGATAGCAATAAGAAGGTAATGGAATAGATATGAATGTTAGGTTATACCTTTCTAAACTGTTGTTCTTTAATTATGAATAATTAGATATGTTGCAACGGTTCATTTAGTGACCATATGAAGTTACGAGGGTGCCAAAAAAAAGGGACTTACAACCGTTTTTCTTAATTACAACCCTTTGAGGCAACCCCCGTGGTCACATGTTCAAAATTGACAAAGGATTCATATTTATGACGGTTGCAGCATCCCGGGGTCACGTGATTGCCATTTGTAACTTCTGAGTCTAAAATAAACAAGAGGAGCTGGATTCACTTAGTGACTGCGTGATTCACTTAACACCTGCAGTGATTGGCTTAGCAACCGTGGCGAAAAAGATTTTGCAAAATGAGGCACAACTCATTCAACCACATCTTGCTCACCCACAGGAATTTGCTGAGCGGCCATGGTGAATAAGGTTGTAAAAGCAGCCCTGACTCACTGAACCTCCAGCTCGCTTAGCAACGGAAATTCTGGGCTCCATTGGAAGTCGTAAGTCGAGGACTGTTTATAGGTAGATGTTGAGGATCGCAAGAGAAGGCCACCCAAAGTGACTTGCCTCTTGATACGGTGGCGCAGCTGCTTTTTTTTAGACCTAGAATCATAGGGCTAAAAGGGACCTCATCTAGAGGTCATCTAGTCCAACCTCCTTCCCAAGTCTGGGGACCTCACACTATCCCAGACTTCCCTGTCATATCTTGGGGGGGAGGGGGGGGAATAGGCTTTCCTTTGATAGAATCAATCCCTGCCCTAGATTGAACATGGAAAACTTTAGATATTTTTGCTGTTTAAAAATAAACCATCAATAGCAGCTTGCTTGAGGTGAGTCATCTCGTCGTTATGACAAATTTAGACCTTTTTTTTCCCGCAGATGTTTAAGGGGCCATTTATTCATGTTGGCAAACCGAGTTTGGCATCGTCTTTCTCCAGCTTGAGAGCAAAGATGGAGAGAGAGGGATGTACGGATAATTCTCAACTTATAATGATTAATTTAGTGACCGTTCGAAGTTATCACAGCACTGAAAAAAGCGACTTAGGACTATTTTTCACACTTGCCACCGTTGCAGCCTCCCCCAGGGTCATGGGATCAAAATTCAGGAGCTTACAGAATACAGAATACCTTTATTGTCACTATCCACGTGTACAATTTGCATCATACGCATACACAGTGAAATTAAGCGACTCGTCCTTCAGTGCAACATACACACCAGAAATATACATAAATCTCTAAAAAATTATGATAAAAAGAGTAAAAAGAATAAAAGAATAAAAGAATAAAAATACCCTACTGTGCCTGTCCCAGTAGGAATTATTGCACATGCCCACCAACACAACAACAATAGTGATCATATTGCACAAGATTTGTTCACAATTATTTACAGTGTATCTGGCAGTATTTAAAATCAGTGCATGTGTAAGTTCAAGGTAGTTATGGCTTTAGGGAAAAAACTGTTTTTAAGGCGGTTTGTCCTTGACCAGATGCTCCTGTAACGCCTCCCTGAGGGCAACAGGTCAAACAGTCCATAACCAGGATGAGAACTGTCTTTTATGATGTTCACAGCTCTACTAAGACAGCGGGAGGAATAAATGTCCGACAGGGAGGGAAGAGGGCAGCCGATGATCTTCTGAGCTGCTTTGACTACCCTCTGTAATCTCTTCCTGTCTGCCATGGTGCAGTTGCCATACCACACTGTGATGCAGTATGTCAACAGACTTTCAATGGACGCACGGTAGAAGGTAATCAGCAGGTTAGAGTCCAGGTTGTGCTTCCTGAGCACCCGCAGGAAATGGAGTCTCTGCTGGGCCTTCTTAATGACCGCCGTGGTATTTTCCGTCCAAGAGATTTTATCAGCAATGATGACACCCAGAAACCGGAAGGTGTGGATCCTCTCCACCTGCTCTCCATCGATGTAAAGGGGAGCCAAATCGGTGTTATGCCTCCTAAAATCCACAATGAGTTCCTTAGTTTTCTTGGTGTTCAGAACTAAATTGTTGTCCGAACACCAAGCTGTTAACATCAGGACCTCCTTCCTGTAAGCTGCCTCGTCTCCCTTCGAAATGAGTCCAACCACTGTGGTGTCATCAGCAAACTTCACAATGAGGTTGCTGTCGTGCTGTGGACTACAGTCGTGGGTGTAGAGGAGTGGGCTCAGCACGCAGCCCTGTGGGGAGCCAGTGCTGAGTGTACAAGTGGAAGAGAGGTGGGGGCCAAGCCTCACAGTCTGGGGCCGATCGCTTAGGAAGTCTTTTATCCAGGCACATGTAGGGGAAGGCAGACCTAATATGTCCAGTTTTTTAACCAGTATTCCTGGGATAATTGTGTTAAAGGCAGAGCTGTAGTCCACAAAGAGCATCCGGACATAGCTCTGCTGGCAACTGCCTCGTATTTACGACGGTCGCAGTGTTCCCCGGGGGGGGCGGTTCATGACGATCAAAGTCAATAGGGAAGCCAGATTCATTTAGCAACCGTGTTCCTAGCTGAACGATTGCAGTGATTCACTTAGTGGCAAGAAACGTCATATAATGGGGCAAGACACACTGAACAGTTGCCTCACTTAGCAACATAAACTCTGTGCCCCCTTGCAGTCGTAAGCCGAGGACCGCCGATACGCTTTGATCTGGCTTAGATCTCAGGTGATACAAGAGGCTAAAAACTGAAGAGACAGGTATGTTCACCTGCTTTTGTTGCCAAGACAACGGAGCAGGTGTGGATTCAAAGCAGGTATTATCTTCCGTGTGTGTCACCTCAACAACCGCCGTGTGTGTCACCTCAACAACCACACCCTGAGCATGAGGAGACCTGCCTTAGAGAGGACAACTATTACTCATTTCTGAGAGAAGTCAAACCCAAATATAGAGAATTAACTCCGTTTAAGCCAAGACTTTTCCTTTCCTTTACCTCCCTTTGGTGTCAGGACACTCCGTGGTCGAATTTTCTGATTGGCTCGGTTCCCCAATATCATCCAACGCTGTTGGAGGTCCCTGGTTGGCTGGAATACGGGTAGTCCTCGTTTTATGGCCACCATTTCCATTGCTAAGCCAGCGGGGTTGTTTTTTGAGGGGGCCTGATTTTAGGACAATTCACAATGAGTCTTGCCCAGTGTTGCGACGGTCGTTAAGCAGATTAAGCTGGGTCTTTCCCTGTCTCACATGGTGGCCTAGCTAAGTGCAGATAAACCACAATTGAGTTCAAATTTTCGTTGTTAAGTGAGGCATTTCTTAGAAATTAGCTGGCCTTCCTGTCATGCCAGCAGGAACCAGTTTCTTTGACATGGAAAAAAATATATATTTGGTTTTTTTTTTCCCTGAACAACAAACACAGGGAACAATCAGGGGAAAAAAGGACCAAATAGTATATAGGTAGTCCTCGAATTACAACCACGATTAAGCCCAGAATTTATGTTGCCAAGTGAGAAATTTGTTAAGTGAGTTTTGCCCCTTTTTACAACCTTCCTTGCCACAGTCGTTAAATGAATCCCTGTAGTTGTTAAATAATCACACGGTTGTTAAGTGATTCCAGCTTCTCCATTGACTTTGCTTATCAGAAGATCTCAAAAGGGGGTCACCTGACTCCTGGGACTCAGCAACCGTCATAACTATGAAACCAGTTGCCAAGTTTCTTAATTTTGATCACATGACCATGGGAATGCTACAATAGTTGTGAAAAAAGATCATAAGTACCTTTATTGCCATTGTAACTTTGAATGGTCACTAAATGAACTGTTGTAACCCGAGGACTACCTGTATTCAATGAAATTGGCCTACTTCCTGAATATAGGGAGTCCTCAATGTACAACCACAATTGGGATTGAAACTTCTGTTGCTAATTTATATGTCCATTAAGTGAGCCGCACTTAATTTTATGACCTTTTTCCCACGGTTGTTTAGAGAATCACTGTGGTCATTAAGTGAATCATTTCTGTGCCCCCCCCCCATTGCTGGGAAGGTCAGAGAGTCATCACATGACCCTGGGATGCTGTAACCATCATAAGTACATGACATTCGCCAAGCATCTGAATTTTTATCACCTGAGCAGAGGTGCAATGGTCTTTGCAATGGTCATAACTTTGAGGTCCGGTCATAAATCAATTTTTTCAGCACCATTGTAGCTTTGATCAGTTCATTAAACAAATGGTCATTACTCAAGGATTATCTATCATTTTCCACCCAAATAAGGATAAAGATCGAGAAATGGAGTTATTTTGTAAAAATTAGAATATCAGCCTATTGTGTCTTTTAAATGAAAGTTTAAAACTAATAGAGGCAGTTTGGTTTAATGGTTAAAGTGCTGGCGGAGACACCAGGACACGGGGAGTTCTAGTCCTGCCTTAGGCGTGAAATTCAGCTGGGTTGCTTTGGCCCAGTAACTCCAGCCTACCTCATAGGGTTGTTGTGGTGGGGAGAATAAAAGGAAGAAAGAGAATTAGGGATGTTATTTATAAAGGCGGGATTCTATACCATACCACACAAAATACAACACACAATGCAAAATACAATAGGAATACACTACATAATGCAATCCAATGAAAAACAGGATATACAGTACAAAACAGAACACAAATGCAAAATATAATACGATAAACATGAAATATGAATACAATATAAAACAATACAAAATAGTCCAAATAAATGAAAAATGCAATCCAATATAAAACACGATACATTACAAAATGCAGTGCAAATACAATACAAAATATAATACAAATGTTGTACAAAATACAAAACAAAACACAAATGGAATACAAAATATAACACAAATACCGTTCAAAATATGTTGCAGAACACAATGCAGATACGATACAAAACACAATACAGTACAGAATAGAACACAGTACAAAATGCGATACAATTTTAACGGTCTTATCTTTGCAAACCGAAGTAGCAAAAAAAGTATTATTTTCCACAGTGTTGCATTTACACCCTGTAAGGGTTCCCAAGAAGTCTTCACTTCATTTGCCCTCTAATTCATCCTCGCTTGTTTGGACTCTTACTCGAGTTGTGCTGTTGCTGAACATTTGTGGTTGTCATTTGTTGTTGTGCCTCTAATCTTCCACTACGGAATAATAAGTTTGCAAGCATGAGGTCTCTTGGGCGTGATTTCCTGCCTTTTCACACATTTGTGACTTTTGCATTCAGAAGACACATTTTACAAAGCCGTCTTGTGTGTAACGACTCCTCAGAGAGGCGCTGACATCCGTTAAGGTTTCGATGCAGGTAGTCCTGAACTTAGGACAATAATGGAGCCTAATATTTCCATTGCTAAGCAGGACAGTGGTTCAGTTGAGTTTTTCCCCCCTTTTATCACCATTTTTGCCCTCGTTGTTAAGCGAATCCCTGCAGTTGTTAAGTTAGTCACACGGTCATTAACTGAATCCGGCTTCCCCGTTGACTTTGCTCATCGGAAAGTCGCAAAAGGGGATCTCATGACCCCCGGAATACTGCAACCGTCATAAATACAAGTCATTTCCCAAGCATCTGAATTGACCGTCACGTGACCAGGGCGATGCTGTAACGGTCGTAAGTCTGAAAAATGGGCATGACTTACTTTTTTCAGTGCCATTGCAACTTTGAATGGTCAATAAGCATTCAAGGTTGTAAGATGAGGACTGCCTAAAGGGGAACATCTTTTCTGGTAAGGATAAACCATCATTCACTGCAAACAATGACTCTCGAACAAGCGTCCAGGTAGTCCTCAGGTTACGACCAATCGCTTAGTGGACTTCCCCAAGGCTATTTATACACCAGACTCGGAGTGAGACGTTTGAGACATGACCACAATTTACATCCATTCTTTGAATCGAAACTTATTTACTTCCAATTTCGTAAGAGAAAACCCCCACCCATTGTGGATATTGGATTCGCTTTACAACCATGGTGCTTGCTTAATGACCACAGTTTTCACTTTACGTCTGTCATGTTCACTTAAAGACTGATGCAGAAAAGGTTGTAGAATGGATTACAATCGCATGTTGATCTGATAATGGCCATCCTGACTTAATTCCAATTATGGTCATAACTAGAGGATTACCTTTCTCTCTTCCTTATGGTGTCCTCCAATATGTTGAATTCCAATTCCTATTGGCCTCAGCCAACACCATGGCAGGCAATTCTGCTGGAATGGCTTTCAGTTCTCATAATCCCCCAGGCAGCATGCTTTAAATTCGGTGGACTTCAATTCGCAGAATTCAGCAGGCTGCCTAAGGAATTCTGGGAGTTGAAGTCCACGCAATTTAAAGCATGCTGCCTGGGGGATTATGGGAGTTGGAGTCCTCTCCTCTTAAAGCATCCTGGCTGGGGCATTCTGGGAGTTGAAGTCCATACCTGCTGGCTAAGAAACTTTAAACCTACTGTAGACTTAAAAGAAAAAAATATTTTTTAAAAAGCACTCGGAAAACCTTACATAAAGTTCTACGAAGGGTTTTGCGGTATTGTTGCAATTCTTTAATTTCTGCCTCTGGATTAAGTCCTCTATTCTTCTTTTTAAAAAGCTGCCGTCGAAGAAAATTTTCTCAAATTCCCCATTGTAACGAGAGAGAAGTCCTGCCAATTCTTAGTTAATATATTATTTTTAGTCATCCCTTTAAATCTGCATGTTAAAACTGCTCTCTTTTAATTTACTGAAACACGGAAGCCTGTTTCTGTAAGATATTAAATTAATTAGCAATTAATTAGTTTTCTTTTAGGATGATTGAAAACTATACAGATAGTCCTCGAATTACAACCACAATTGAGTCCCAATTTCCATTGCTAAATGAAAGATTTGTTAAGTGAAATTCACCTGATTTGATAACATTTTGTTTCACAGTCATTAATGAATCATTGCTGTGGTTAAGTAAGTCACACGGTTGTTCAGTGAATCTCACTTTTGCATTGACTTTGCTTCCTGGAAGGTCGCAAAAGGGGATCATGTGACCCCGGGACACTGCGACCATCATAAATATAAGTCAGTATCTGAATACTGAATTTTGATCACGTGACCACGGAGGAATGCTATACGATGGTCGTAAATGTGAAAAACAGTCCTGTCACTTTTTTCAGTGCTGCTGTTACTTTGAACTGTTGTAAGTCAAGGACTACTTGAAAGTCTAATAAAAGTGCCAGAGATGCTGGAATATTGAGCCAATTTTAATACGAATTGCAGACAATTGTATCTTTGGGAATTAGTTGCCGGTCTTAGTTGCTCCATTGACATTAATAATCTCCTGCTTGCTGACGATTGCTAAAATTATAATGGTTCCCAAGAACCGGTGCACATCACAAAGCTAAATATATGTTAATAGGGACTGGAAATCAAGCATCTGGGCATCACACGAGCACCAAAAGGAATTAATGAGGAGTAGAAGACTGAGGAGAACTTTTGGTTTGATAAATTATTGATTTTACAGGTATCACTTGACTACAATGGAGGCGAAATTGTCTGCTTCTAAGTGAGATATTTGTTAAATGAGTTTTGCCTCATTTGGTGGTCTTTCTTGCCACTGTTGCTAAGTGAACCAGTGCGGTTGTTAAGTTAGTCACACAGTTGCACAGTGAATCTGGTATCTCTGGTGACTTTGCTTACCAGAAGTTTCCAAAAGGGGATCATGTGACTTTGCCAGTAGGCTGGCTGGGCATGGGTGGGTGGGATTCTACCGGTTTGGGCCAGTTCAGGTGATCCGGTTCTTCCAAAGCTCAGCTGTGAGCAAACTGGTTCTCTCTGACAATTAGCTGTTGAGCCCACTGGCTGCCCCGGTTCTAGTCTGTGCTTTATTTCTGGGTTTCGTGTCAGCTGTTTTACACACAGGGCTTGCAGCAGTTGCAAATGCTGTGCACGCTTGGCGCTCATTGAACTGGTTGTTATACTGGTTGAATCCCGCCCCTGTGGCTGGGGGATTCTGGGAATTGAAGTCCGCATTTATTAAACCATGCAGGATGGGGGATTCTGGGAGTTGAATGCCATATACTTTAAATCATGATCTTTGGGTAATTCTGGGAGTCGGGTTCCAACCCCTCTTAAAGTTTCTAAGTATGACACAAGACGATCCTTTTGGCTGTTTCTATGTGTAAAATTCTCACTTGCTTACAAATGACGGAATCAATTATTTTTGGATGGGATCCGGCCCCTGTCTTTGGACCTTTGTGACAGGTGGGATTAGCCTTGCAATCCACATCCAAACCCATCGGCTCACACTTTAAGAAAAATAATAATAATAATAATAATAATAATCAAAGGAAGTAACTCTGCCTTTCATGCTCTAATCTTTCTGGAAATATTAATCAGCCTAATAAATCTGCCAAGCGAGAAAAGCAGCATTGAAAAAAAAACAGGCTTTTCCAGCTGAGCCAGGGCTCATTTGCAAAGGGAAACACACATCAGCCAGAACACTTCAGGGCAGGAAATGCACTGGGGGGGGGGCGGTGTGTTGTGTTGTGTCGGTCCGCCGAGGGTCACCCAACACCTCCATGCGCCAGCAAGAGTCACAGCAAGAAGACTTGTCCAAAAGTTCGGGATATCTGCATGTGAGATCTCACTCGTTTTCCCCGGGACGGGATTTTTCGAAGCTGTCCGAGCACTATGTGCCGGTTCACAGGCGTGGCAGCCCTCCCAAAAAAATCCCACAGGTGGAACCAGGGCCTGGCCATCCAGCAGTGCCTCAACCTGCAGCACATGCTCGTCCCGTTGGCTTAGCGTGAAGCCGCGCCCCATGCCTCTTGCACCGGCAAAACCCAACCCAGCCGAAATCAGAAGCCGCAGCAGCAGGGTGAAAGATGACAGCCAGCAGCCGTCTCCCCGGGACTCCGGTGAGGAATTTGGATTTGGTGGGTTTGGAGCCGGAGGAAAAAGGGGGACAAAAGGGGGGGTGTTTGCTGGGATTCAGGCTCCACCCATAATTCCACCCAGATGGTTCAGCCTCGTTGGCATCCTCCAGACCTCTCAACTTTTCCAACTTTTATTGGGAGTCGTCGCAATTTGAATCTTTCCCATCTGGGAAGCATCCCGTTGACAGAACTTCCCAATCTTGGGGTTGATTGCAAAAAGCTCCCCTGGCCTCGTTTTCCCAGGCGGAACAATTTGTTTGGATGTGCGCGTTTAGGATTCTTTACCCGGAAGGAAAAGTGGAGGTCAGAGGATGGAAGGCGGATTTGGGTTTTTGGTTGAGTTTCGTCTTTTTTGGTTCAGTTTAAGACATTAGATCGAGAGAGGTTGACTTCAAATCCCAGAATTCCCAAATTGGTATGCTGGCTGGGGGATTCTGGGAGTTGGAGTCCTCCCCTCTTAAAGCATGTTGGCTGAGGGATTCTGGGAGTTGGAGTCCTCCCCTCTTAAAGGAAGATGGCTGGGGGATTCTGGGAGATGGAATTCTCCCCTCTTAAAGGATGATGGCTGGGGGATTCTGGGAGTTGGAGTCCTCCCCTCTTAAAGGATGATGGCTGGGGGATTCTGCGAGTGGAAATCCATCTGTCTTAAGGAATCGGAGATTAAGAATCTCTGTTTTAGGACGGCAAACCACCAATGCTGACGGTGGGATCTTTCTGGGACCTCCATCAGGCTGGACCATTCCAGTCGCACTTACTCACACTCATTTACACACCTGTTGACATTCCAGGTTGTCTTCCCACAAATATCCTGCCCGGTCTACCTTCCTCTATAGCTGTACGGAAAATCCTCGATTTACAATCACAACTGAGCCCAAAATTTCTGTTACTAAGTGGGATGATTGCTAAGTGAGTTTTGGTCCCATTTCTGGCCACTGTTGTTAAGAGAATCACTGCCATTAAGTCAGTAACATGGTCATTAAGCAAATCCGGCTCACCCATTGACTTTCCTTGTCAAAAGATCAAAAAAGGTGATCCTGGGCACACTGAGACCATCATAAACATGAGTCAGTTGTTAATCACATGACCATGGGGATGGTGCAAGTGTGAAAAACATTCATAACTCCCTTTTTTCAAGAAATGAACCGTTGTAAGTTGAGAACTAGCTGTATTTCTTTCTCATTTATTCCCTTCCTTTTTTCTGCCACAATCCTTTGACACAAAAACACACACACACCTCCAAAAGTTAAAAGGATAAAATACTCCCATCCGGTCAAACTTACTGTCCTGTATTGTTGATTTGACAACAAGACACCAAAAGCTTGCAGTTTTTCCTCCTTTCTATTCCTAGTGTAGCCAACCTGTACAGCATCTCCTGGTGGTGCCTCATCTGCAGACGAATTACACAACCTTGCGTTTGCATTGTCCATGGGAGAAGCTTGTGGTTGACACTTCCTTGTTTCCCTTTCGCCCCCGGGGTTGTGCAATTAAAGCAATTGTGTTATCCAAGACAGGGGTTTCCAACCTTAGCCACTTTAAGCCTGGAGAACTTCAACTCCCAGAATTCCCCATCCAGCTGGCTGTGGAATTCTGAGAGTTGAAGTCTTCCAGGCTTAAAGTATCCAAGGTTGGAGATCCCGCTCCAATAGACTGGTGAGTGAGGGTGAGTTCCCTACACAGGCAGGCAGCTCTGTGTGTGTGTGTGTGTTTGTGTTTGCAGTCATGTGAACAGGGCAGCCGGTTTACAGGTAGGCCTCGACTTACAACAGTTCATTTAGTGACCCTTTCAAAATTACAGCAGCACTGAAAAAAGCGACTTATGACCGTTTTTCACACTTACGACCATTGCAGTCCTCCCCGTGATTGCAATTCAGATTCTCGGCAACAGACTCACATTTACAACAGCTAAGGTGTCCCACGGGTCATGGGATCCCCCTTTGGTGACCTTCTGACAGGCCAAGTTAACAGGGGAGACAGGTTCCCTTAATGAACGCATGATTCACTTAATGACTTTGGAAAGAAGCTCACTTCACAACCGTCTGACTTAGCAACAGCAATTTTGGATTCAGTTGCTGTAAATTGAGGATCGCTTATGTCTTCCTATATATATTATTGTGTTGTATTGTTTGATTATCTTATTTTATTTACTTTATTGTATTTTACTTTATGTTACTTTATTATATTTTGCTTTATTTACCTACCTGCAACTGCCTTGCTTATCAAAGGATCTGTGATTGTAAATCGAGGACTTTTATCATGTTCACCCCCTGCCTTACTATAATATTCCCATCCTACATTTCTCTCTCACACTTTCTCTCTCTACAGGAAGTCCTTGGCTTATGACCTATAGGTGGTCCATGACCGAGGATCACAAATGAGCCCAAATTTCTGTTGCTAAGCAAGACAGTTATTAAGGGAGTTTTGCCCCATTTTACAACCTCTCTTCCCACCATTGTTAAATGGATCAGTGCATCTGTTAAGTTAGTCACCCAGTCGTTAAGTGACTCTGGTTTCTTCATTGACTTTCCTTGTCGAAAGGTTGGAAAATGGGCATCCCATGACCCTGGGATGCTGCAAACGTCATAAGTACGAGTCAGTTGCCCAGCATCTGAATTTTGACCACATGACCCCAAGGATGCTGCCATCGGTCGTAAGTGTGGAAAAACGGGTCCTTTTTTTCATCACCGTTGTAACATTGAATGATCCGTAAACTCTATTATAAGTCGAGGACTCGATGTGTTTTTGAAGTGTGAAAACTCTCTGGGTGCTACCACATCCGTCTCTCTTGGTCTCTGCCATCCTGGGTGGGAAAAAATACGCAAAGAAAACCGGATTTGCTGCGTGGTTCAGACAAGTCGGGACTTGAATTCTGAACTTTGCCCGTTCCCAGCAAACTGGTTGGATTCAGCCCTTGCCCGAGTTGTGTGTGTGTGCGTGCGTGTGTGTGTGTGTGTAGAAGAGGATGGTCGAAGCTGAAATGCCAATCAAGGTAGCCCAAGAGGACAGGGGGAAGGGGCAGTAGTACCCCTCCACCTGCCTCAGTTTCCCTACCCTTCCCCAATACCTGGAACACAGCAGGTTTACAACCGCCCTTGGAAGCAGAATTTCCACTGGTAAGCAAAGGCCAAACGGCTCGCAAGCGAAATTGAGTATCTGCGTTCATTGGGTTGTTAAGAGAGTCACTGTTGTTAAGTGAACAGGATGGTGGTTTAGTGAATCTGGCTCCTTCCGTTGGCTATACTCATCAAGTAAGTCAGCCAGGAAGGTCACAAATGGGGATCATGTGATCCCAGGACTCTGCCACCCCGATAAATACTGGTGGTCCCCAATTTACAACCAGAATTGAACTCAAAGGTTCTTTTGTTAAGTGAGATAGGGGTTAGGTGAGTTTTGCCACACTTTTAACAACATTTCTTGCCACAATTGTTAAGTGAATCACTGCTGTTGTTAAGTGACATACACGGCTGTTAAGTGACACACGTGGCTGTTAAGTGAATCTGGTTTCCCCATGGACTGGGCTTGTCCGGCGGTTGCAAAAGGCGAGCATATGACCCCCCAGGGCACGGCGACCATCATAAACACGAGTTAGTTGCCAGCTGTCTGAATTTCGATCATTCATGGCCGTGGAGACCCAACGGCCGTAAGTATGAAAAGCAGTCCTAAGTCCCCTTTTTTTCAGCGGCGTTGCAATCTCGAACAGTCCCTGAACGGACAGTTGTAAGTCGAGGACTGCATGCTGGTTGCCAAGCACCTGAGTTTTGTTCACGGGAACTTGAGATTGGCCACGGTTGTAACAGCGAGGATTGGTCGAGGATTGGTCGTAACAGCGAGGATTGGTCCGAGCTGTAGGAAAGATTTGCACTTCAAACCGCAACTCACTGCAGCCCTAAGGAAAGCTGGAGAAGGATAAAATTAAAAATGGAAACCTGCTTTGGAAAGATAAGGCTGAACTCTTTGGGCGCCGGATTGTTCAAAGGGGAGGAAAAACACCACAACCTGGAGATACCGCAACCACAAAAAACGAAGACTGTAAAAGGAGACCTGTAACAAGACGCCATAAAAATCGAGGTAAACAAACTTGGTGCGGGGCGTAGATCTTCCCTCGTCTCTCTCGGCGTCCCCAAACAACAGCCAGGTTGCCCATGTCGTTTCAATGATGCTGGAAATTCCTCAACTTATGACCACGATGGGACCCAGAGTTCCTGTTGCTAAGCGAGGCATACGTTAAGTGAATTTTGCCCCATTTTATGACCTTCCTTGTCGCCGTTGTTAAGCGTATCACAACGCAGTTGTTAACTGAATTCGCATTGACTTTCCTCGCCAGAAGGTCACAAAAGGGGATCACGTGACTGTCATAAATATGAGTTGGTTGCCAAGAGGCTGAATTTTGACCCGGGGGGGTGCTGCAACAGTCATAAGTGTAAAAAACGGCTGTAACTTGTTTTTTCCAGTGCCGTTGTAACTTTGAATGGTCACTAAACAAAATGCTGGTAAGACTTCCTCTGTTGTATGCCGCAAACAACATCCATTTTACATTCTATATTGTGTAGATCATCCTGCGGGCTGAAGTGCAAATTTATGCATCCAAAAAGCAGGGTCCGGACTCCTGATTTTTAGCAGGACCATGCAGGTAGTCCTCAGCTTATAACCACAACTTGAGTAAGCGATGTCATCCCTCAGGGAGGCCCATCCAATTTTACAACCTTTTTTTCTATGCTGATTAAGCAACTTTGGCTTCCCCTGTTGTCTTTCCCTTGGTCGTTAAGCGAATCCCTGCAGTCGTTAGGTGGATCGCCCCATCATTAAGTGTCTGTCACTTCCCCCAGGTGGTCCTTCACTTATGACCACCACTGGGATGTTAATTTCTGTTGCTAAGGTTAAGCACGTCATGCCAGGTTTTTGCTAGGTTGTTAAGTGAATCACTGCAGGGAAGTGAGTCAGGCAGTCATTAAGTGAATTGTGCTTCCCCCCTCTCCCCCGTTGACTTTACTTATCGGAATTAGTTGGGAAGGTTGCAAATGGTGATTAGGTGACTGCAGGGTACACAACTGGCTTTGTGGCCAAGCAACCAGGTGATCGCAGGGCAGCTGTGACTGTCCCAGTCGTAAGTTATTTCTTTCAGCGCAGTTGTAACTTCATGCATTCAGTAAACAGATGATCATAAATGGAGGACTGCCTGTAGATCAATACACCAGATTAGTGTCTTGCTTATACTTCTGTTGAAAAGCAAAGATCTCATTATCTTTGATCTGTTTTTGCAGATTAAACTTTTGCGATTCTCTCCGTAGTCAAACTGAGCGCAAAAAGACAGGAAATCCACTCACGTGGGCCTTGTTATCTCGCTCCATTCATCCCGTGTCCTCTCTGATGGGGCCCACGCTGGAACAAGTAGTCCTCAACTTACGACCATGACTGAAGCCCAAAAGTTTTATTGCTGGGCAAGACACATCGGTCAAGTTCATTTTGCCCCATTTTATGATCTTTCTTGCCACCCTTGTTAAGTGAAGCAGTGCAGTCGCTTAGTGAGTCCCGTGGTTGTTAAGTGAGTCTGGATCCCCTTTTGATTTTGCTCGTCAAAAGGTCGTAAAAGGGGATCGCGTGATCTCGGGACATTGCAAAACCGTCATGAATACGAGCCGGTGGACAAGCGTGTGAATTTGTATCGCGTGACTACAATGATTAGAAGTGTGAAAAACAGTCACAAGCCACTTTTTTTTTCAGTGCCGTACTTTTGAACGGTCCCTAAGCGAACTGTTGTAAGTGAGGACAACCTGTACAAAGTTGCCAGATCTGGCAATTCCCCCCCCCCGCCCCCGATCTGTTCTTTCTTGTGTCGCTTTCACGGCTGATGTTCATCAGGAGTTCTTCCGGAAGTCCTAGGTATGCATCATTCTTCAAATGATGTCTGCGAAGTTTCTTAAACCCCCCCTCCCTTTTCTCCTTTTTTGTTCTTTTATTTTCCGCTTTTATTTTGTATGCCGCTAAATAACCTGCTCCGTAAAACCAGGTGCGTTGGGACGGTGCAAGAAAGTAGAAAGGGGATTCGACCGCGGGAGGAAAAAAAGGCCAGCTTTGGGCTACTTGCTGGAGATAGATAGGTAGGTAGGTAGGTAGGTAGAGATAGATAGATAGATAGATAGATAGATAGATAGATAGATAGATAGATAGATATGTAGGAATAGATAGATAGATAGATAGATAGATAGATAGATAGAGAGAGAGAGAGAGAGAGAGATGATAGATAGATAGATAGATAGATAGATAGATAGATAGATAGATATGCAGGGATAGAGATAGATAGATAGATAGATAGATAGATAGATAGATAGATATGTAGGAATAGATAGATAGATAGATAGATAGATAGATAGAGAGAGAGAGAGAGAGAGAGAGAGAGAGAGAGAGAGATGATAGATAGATAGATAGATAGATATGCAGGGATAGAGAGAGAGAGAGAGAGAGAGAGAGAGAGAGAGAGAGAGAGAGAGAGAGAGAGAGAGATGATAGATAGATAGATAGATAGATAGATAGATAGATAGATAGATAGATAGATAGATAGATATGTAGGAATAGATAGATAGATAGATAGATAGAGAGAGAGAGAGAGAGAGAGAGAGAGAGATGATAGATAGATAGATAGATAGATAGATAGATAGATAGATATGCAGGGATAGAGATAGATAGATAGATAGATAGATAGATAGATAGATAGATAGATAGATATGTAGGAATAGATAGATAGATAGATAGATAGATAGAGAGAGAGAGAGAGAGAGAGAGAGAGAGAGAGATGATAGATAGATAGATAGATAGATAGATAGATATGCAGGGATAGAGAGAGAGAGAGAGAGAGAGAGAGAGAGAGAGAGAGAGAGATGATAGATAGATAGATAGATAGATAGATAGATAGATAGATAGATAGATAGATAGATAGATAGATAGATAGATAGATATGCAGGGATAGAGATAGATAGATAGATAGATAGATAGATAGATAGATAGATAGATAGATAGATGGATAGATAGATAGATAGACAGACAGACAGACAGACAGACAGAAAGACAGATATTTGTGTATGTATGTATGTATGTATGTATGTATGTATGTATGTATATAAAATAAATAAAATTCCCTTTTTCAGGGTAATTTTTTTGGTTCGGTTTGGCATCAGCTTCGGGGCGTGTTCGCTTGCAACAGGCGCAATGGAGACACTGTTTTGCGGTGGGGTCTCTCGTTCGACAGGAAAGGAAGTATTGTCTCTTGTCGTGACTTAGCATTTCCTGGAGGCTGTTAAACCGAGAAGCCCTTTTGCGAAAGTCACATCCTCGCTTGGCATTCTCAGTTTCTCTGCAAACTTTTCTTTGTTGGCATTTTGGGTTTCTTCGGAAATATTGTCCCCGCACACCTCTCTGGGAGGTTGGGCTGGGTGGGTGAGCAGCCTCGTCTCCACACGGATCCTGTAGTCTTTTAGCATCTAAAGGTATCCTTCGGTGATGGAGCCCTTAGGCACCACTGCGTGGAAGGGCTGTGCCACGCTGTGCCAGGTAAAACCTTGCAAAACCCTGCCCTGAGTAAGGGACGTCCCTTGTCCTTCGTGCATGGAGAAGGGGGGGGGGCTGGGTTTGGACCTACCTGCACAGGTGTGGGGATTGTCGGTCCATGGGTGTGGCATTGCAATGTGCAAGTTTGGCCTGTCTTGAGCCGAGGGTTTGTGAAAGACACCCACACCGTGTATCCATGTTGCTCCCTGGAAGGGAGAGGTGTTTGTGAAGGAGGAGGAGGAGGAGGAGGAGAATAATGACTATGGGGTCCTTGATGCTTTCTGAGCTTGGTGGCTTTCTTTGCAGACCCAGCTAGGTAGCATCATCAGGGGTGCTGGAATTTGTGAAGTGGGATTTTGCCTTTGGCATCTGAATCAAAGTTTGGTGGGAAACATCAGGTCCGTGGCTGGTGAGGGCCACCTGGGAGAGGTTTCCAGGTGGACGATAAGGCTGGGGATGATGGGGTTCTGGAGTCCGAGAGTCTTTGCAGTGGGTGTGGTCTAGTTAAGACTTGCAGAGGGTTGAGTGCTGAGCTTTTCTCAAAAGGCAGTTTTGGCTGCCTCTAAATACTTTCTTTTGTCTAACATCACCAGGTTGGCTTGGAGATTGTGAAATTTGATTGGCAGGTTTATGGGCCATCAGGCAGGGTTCACCTCTAAATGACCCCATGGGTAGATGTGGGGTTTGGCAGAAGCTGTCTCGCCTCTGTGTCCATCCTCATCTCAGGATTCAGAAGCTGGAGTGACGTGATTTGCTTAACAACCTCAGGGATTCTCTTAACAACCATGGTGAAAAATGATTGTAAAATCTGCTCAACCACAAAGGTTGTGTTCCTATTCTGGCCATAAACTGAGGATTATCACGAAAGGAAGTCCAGGTTAGGGCTAGGGTTGAGCCATAGGGGACCTGTGAAATCTTGAACTCAGAACTTTTAGAGATGGGACTTTTTTAAGCACAGAGGTTGGTGGGGGTGAGACCTCTATGCATGCCCTTGAACCCACTGCCTTTAAAGGATCAGTTTCTGGACAGCAGTGATGCAAGAACTGTTTTGAATGTTGACACCAAGAAGGAAAAAACAATGTGTGTTGTTGAGTTGTGCAGCCAAAGAGGCACATTGTGAAGAGACCCTTGCAAACTTCAAGAAAAATAAATGCAGGAAGACTCAATTGCTGGTTGAAGCTATTTTTTTTCCCCTCATATTGAAGCATTTTAAGGGGTGGACTCCAACTCCCAGAATCCCCCAGCCAGCAAGGTTTAGGAGGGGTTTACTCCAACTCCCAGAATCCCCCAGCCAGCAAGGTTTAGGAGGGGTGGATTCCAACTCCCAGAATCCCCCAGCCAGCAAGGTTTAGGAGGGGTGGATTCAAACTCCCAGAATCCCCCAGCCAGCAAGGTTTAGGAGGGGTGGATTCCAACTCCCAGAATCCCCCAGCCAGCAAGGTTTAGGAGGGGTGGATTCCAACTCCCAGAATCCCCCAGCCAGCATGCTTTAAGAGGGGAGGATTTCAACTCCCAGAATCCCCCAGCCAGCAAGGTTTAAGAGGGGTGGACTTCCACTCTCAGAATCCCCCAGTCAGGATGCTTTAAGAGGGGAGGACTTCAACTGCCAGAATCCCCCAGCCAGCATGCTTTAAGAGGGGAGGATTTCAACTCCCAGAATCCCCCAGCCAGCATGCTTTAAGAGGGGAGGACTTCAACTCCCAGAATCCCCCAGCCAGCATGCTTTAAGAGGGGAGGACTTCAACTCCCAGAATCCCCCAGCCAGCATGCTTTAAGAGGGGAGGACTTCAACTCCAGAATCCCCCAGCCAGCAAGCTTTAAGAGGGGAGGATTTCAACTCCCAGAATCCCCCAGCCAGCATGCTTTGAGAGGGGTGGACTCCAACTCCCAGAATCCCCCAGCCAGCATGCTTTAAGAGGGGTGGACTCCAACTCCCAGAATCCCCCAGCCAACATGCTTTAAGAGGGGTGGACTCCAACTCCCAGAATCCCCCAGCCAGCATGCTTTAAGAGGGGTGGACTCCAACTCCCAGAATCCCCCAGCCAGCATGCTTTAAGAGGGGAGGATTTCAACTCCCAGAATCCCCCAGCCAGCATGCTTTAAGAGGGGTGGACTCCAACTCCCAGAATCCCCCAGCCAGCATGCTTTAAGAGGGGAGGATTTCAACTCCCAGAATCCCCCAGCCAGCAAGGTTTAAGAGGGGTGGACTCCAACTCCCAGAATCCCCCAGCCAGCATGCTTTGAGAGGGGTGGACTCCAACTCCCAGGATCCCCCAGCCAGAGTGCTTTAAGAGGGATGGGTTTAAGAATCCCCCAGAATTCCTCAGGCAGACAGGCTGGTTGGGGAATTCTGGAAGTCCACCCATCTTAAAAACGCCCCAGTTTCTTTCTTTTTTTTTAAACCCACTAATTTAAACCTGTTGTCAATCACGCAAAGGAAGATTTCGGGAGACATTTAAACATCAGAAATTTTTCAGGGTTACAAATTCCAATTCCTCACATCTGGGTCAAAGAGTTGTTGTGTCAACCTTTCACAATCTGTTGCTTCAGCCTTCCTGCCTGTCATCATCGCTTTTGGAAAGTCCTGGTGAAACCCATTTTTGTTGGGAGTCCAAACTATTTGCTGGATTGGGTGCTCAGCCTTATTTTTGACTTCCAAAGCTGTCGCTAAGTGAGGCAGTTGTTAAATGAGTTTTGCCCCCTTGGGCAACCTTCCTGGTCACCATCCCTGCAGTCATCAAATTAGTCACATGGTTGTTAAGTGAATCTGGGCTTTGATTTGGCTTGTCAAAAGGTCGCAAAAGGGGATTGTGTGACCCTGAGAGACCGCGACTGTCATAAATACGAGTCAGTTCCCAAGTGTCTGAATTTTCATCACATGACCATTGAAATGCAATGGTTATAAGTGTGAAAATGGTCATAAGTCACTTTTCTCAGCGCTATTGTAAATGCATGCCAGCTGTCAAGCCCCTGAATCACAATCTCATAATGGTGGGGACTCTTGAAAGGGTCATCAATATGAGAACCGTGTCTAAGTCCCTTTCTTCAGCACTATCATAACGCCAGTCACTAAACAAGTGGTCGTTAATTGAGGATTGCCTGTAATCTTATTCCCTGGGTTCTCTTGGGATGCCTTTTAACTTTGTTGGCTGTGCAGAATTGCTGAATTTGCAAGCTGAGCCCTCTGCAAATGGACGAAATCAATAAATCCTGTTGAAATTCTACCAATTCTGCTAAAAGAGAATTCGGCCTCCAGCCCAATTATTAGCTATAACCTGCCCCCTAATTCTAACCTATTTTTTATTTCTTCTTGCCACTAACAACTGCCTTCAAGGGGAGCATATTTTGCTCAGGGACCCCTGCATACTTCTTACACAATTCCTTTGTTTGTATCCCAGCTTTTTATTTTTACAAATAACTCAAGGAGGCAAATATATCCCACACAATTTCCTCGTCTTATTTCCCCCCCAGCAACAACTGTGTGAGGTAGGTTGGGCTGAGACAGGTGAAGTTGACACCTAGCTGGCTTTCATGGATAAGATGGGACTAGAACTCACCGCCTCCTGGTTTCTGGACCAAAGCCACCTAGTCAGCTTTCACGCTTAAGGCAGAACTAGAACTCATTGTCTCCTATATTCTATAACCACTAAACCTGTCTGGCTCTCTTTTGCAATCCCGGCTCAATGCCTGGGTGTCTAAATGGTTTTAATGGTTTTAAAACATTTTAATAGTGTAAACCTCCCATGATCTCCCTTTGTAAACAGAAGTCAGGACTCCGGGCTGCGTTTATTATCCTTATCTCGTGTTTGGATTTTAGCTGTAAATCGAAAGCTGAAAGCGTGTCTATCTCCAACAAGGTACGGAGCTGTACCAGCCTTCCTACGATCTTGTGCTGGCCAACAAAGATTAGCCACCTGGTTTCTCTCCTGTTTTCAGTACACGCTGGGCGCAGGGGGCACCTGAAGGTCATCTGTCCCACCTCATTAGGGATAGGACAATGTGTCAAAGCAGCCGTGGGGATCCCCAATTTCTCCACCCACCCACCCACTCTGCATTTCCTAACTGTTTGCATGTGGAGGCTGGAAGAGAACGCAAACTTTTAAAAAGGAGGAGAAATTGGAGGCCCATTGCAGCTGCTTTGTCCCATGTCTAATTTTAAATCTTGAGATACGTTTGCTTTTCACTATTCAGGGTCTCTTCATACACCAGGTTGCAAAAGGAGCGTTTGCAGTTTTCTTTACTTTTTGTGAATTAGGTTTATTGTATATATAATTGAAAATAAAGATAGGAGGGAAAGGAAGAAGGGAAAGAAAGGAGAAGCCTGAGATTTGAATGTTAATATTTAAGTTCTTAATATTTTAAAGTTTGACCTTGCTTTTTTTTTTTTTTAAACTTAGTGGTAAGCCGCCAAAGTGAGAAAGAAACACAGGTAGTCCTCAGCTTATGACCACAATTGAGCCCAACTTTTCTGTTGCTAAGCGAGATATTTGTTAAGTGAGTTTTGTCCTATTTTACAACCGTTCTTTCTCCAGTCTTACTTACTGCAGTTGTTAAGTAAGTAACACGGTTGTTAAGCAAATCTGGCTTCCCCATTGATTTTGCTTGTCAGAAGTCCGTAAGTCGAGGACTACATGTAAAGGAAAAATTGATTTCTCAACTTTTTTCAGTGTTGCAAAACATAAAGTCAAACCGCAGCCTTGAATTTTAACTTTTGCATGCAGGTAGATATTAACTCTTCCTGTTATAAACAAACTAATCTCATCAGCAAAAGCCAAGGACAAATCTTTCTTTCTTTCTTTCTTTTTTTTTTCTGTCTTGAGCACAAAGTCCAGAAACGGTTTTCTAGTAAAAGCAAAACTCATTGTGTTGTTGCAGACTCACAACAGATCTTTGACCGTGAAGGCAAAGATGTGAAGTTTTGTGCTTGGATGTGAGAATTTTAGTTCAGGCGTGTTGTGCAAAAAAAAATAAAATAAAATGTGGTGCCTGCTGACAGCTTTTCCCATCAACGGGTGTTATCTTTTGTGAGTGAGGTTCACACAATTGGGAGGCATCTGCTAGCACTTTTTCCAACTCACAACTTTCATAAAAAGGCGTCAGCTTTTGTGAGTTGCCGTTACTGCATCAGAGGCATAAAGTATGTTTAAAACAGATTGTACCAATGGATGAGAATATTTTTAGCTCAGGATTAAACCATGGAATGCTTGGTGCACTCTGAGTTGGGTGGTTTTCTCATAGATGTTTCATGACCCATTTAGGGAACATCATCAGGGTTAGGAGGGAGGGGTGTTTGTGGGGAAGAGGCAGGGTGGAGGAGGGGGAGGGAGGGGGGGACTGTGGGGTCCTTGGTGCCCTCTGGGCTGGGTGGTTTTTTTGCAGACGTTTCATGACCCAAGTAGATAACATCATCAGTGCTGGAAGGGAGGAAGTCTGACACTTTTAACAGGGATGATACTACCAAGGAAGAGACTTGAGGTGGAGGAAAGTTCGAAGGGACCCCTTGAGATCATCCTTTGGTTCCAATCACCTTCACAAGGATCCCAAACGGCCCTGAGCCTAGAAGTGTGAAAAGGGCTTTTTCCCCCTTCCTGTTTCTAACTCCTATTTTATTGCTTTTCTTCTTTTCTTTTCCAGAAAGATTTGTCTTACCTCCAGCAGTGGTTGGAAGCCTTTGTGGCCAATTTTGAGAAGATCATCGCCGTCCATTCTCTGGAACCAAGAAGGTAGCCCTCCCTGACCATTCTTAAATGCCAAGGATTTGATTGACACCCATTGAAATAAAAATATAATTAAAACTGTACAGAATAGGCTTCAAGGTACAACCAGAATGGGGCCTGAAATTTCTGGTTGTTAAATGAGCCGCTTACCACAGGACAGGTAGTCCTTGTCTTACAACCGCCATGGAGACCCAAATTTCCACTGCTGAGTGAGACAGGGTTGGATGACCTTCCTTGCCACCCTTGTGAAGTGAAGCACTGTAGTCGTTAAGTTAGTTGCATGGCCGTTAAGCGAATCAGGCTTCCCCATACACTTGGCTTGGCAGATGGTCCCAAAAGGGGATCATGTGACCCCAGGGATGCTGCAGCCGTCATAAATACGAGTCAGTTGCCAAGTGCTGGAATTTTGATCCCACAACCATGGGGATGCTACAGCCGTCATAAATACGAGTCACTTACCGGGCGTTTGAACTTGGATCACGTGACTGTGTGGATTCTGCAATGGTCATAAATGTGAAAAATGGTTGTAACTCACCTTTTGTAAGTTCGAACGGTCACTCAATGATCTGTTGTAAAACCGAGGATTGTCTGCAGAGTGACTGGGAATCAAACTGGGCAGACTCTGTTTGGTGCAGATGTAGCTATTGTTTCGGAGTGCAGTTAAAACCAAGGAGCCGTGAGGCTAGTCCTCATTCAAGCCCCATTTGAGTGAGCCCTTTGAATGGTTCAGCTTGCATATTTTGAGGCATCCTTAGGCAATCTTTAAAAAAAACAAAAACAGTCAGCTGTCGGTTTTTCAGCTATAGGATAGTCCTCGACCTATGACCACAACCGAGCCCAAAATTCCCATGGTGTGAAGCAAAACGTTTGTTTGGTGCATTTTGCCCTTTTTTACGACCTTCCTTGTCACTGTCGTTAAGTGAATCACTGCAACTGTTAAATTAATCACATGGTTGTTAAGCGAATCCCGATTCCCTATGCATTTTGCTCGTTGGAAGGTTGCAAAAGGGGATCACGTGATTGCAGGACCGTCATAAATATGAGTCGGTTGCCAAGCATCTGAATTTGGGGACGCCGCAGTGGTCGTAAGTGTGAAAAGTGATTCTTAGTTCCTTTTTGTTTGTGCCATTGTAACTTCGAACATTCACTAAATGAATTATTGTAAGTTAAGGACTGGCTGTATACTTTTCCCTTTTTAAAAAAATGGCGTTTATCTTCTAAAAACCAATTTCTGGATTTCTCTACGACTGCCACTTCATTTTCTCCCTGTCCTTAATTTTTCTTCACTTTTCTAAATTTCCCCTTTATCCATAAAGAAACTGGTGCTCAGAGGCCTTAGTAAATCTTGATTATTTTGTCCTTTCTCCAGCTCTGCTGGGTGCTATACATAAAGCCCACCTCTCCTGCGAAAACAGAATTGTGTTAGAGACACAGGGAAGAAATTTGCACTCCCAAAAGGGCATTTTTCTTTTTTTGTTTAAAAAAGAGAGAGAGAATATGCATAATATGCCAGGGGGCTGATTGGTGTCTGGCCTTGACGAGGCAGGAATCAATCCACTAAATCAACTTTTTAGGTCAAGATGAAACCTGCGTTTTATAGGTGGTCCTGGAGTTGCGGCCACAGTCAAGTCCAAAATTTCCACTGTTAACAAGACAAGTTTTGTTTGTCTCTCTTTTTTTTTTAACAATCATTTTTTTTGCCTCAATTGTTAAGCGAATCCGTGCACTTGTTAAATAAATTGTGTGGTCGTACAAGCAGGTCAGTCACATCACAGAGCTGTTTTTCAAACCGTGATGGGCAGATTCCCATTGACAGCTGTAAGTCGAGGACATCGGAAAAACCACAACCGAGCCCCCCAAATTTCCTTTTGTTAAACGAGACATTTGTTCAGTTAGGTTCCCCCCGTTTTACGACCTTTTTGGCCACAGTTGTTAAGTGAATCACTTTAGTTGTTAAAGTAGTAACACAGATATTAAGTGAATCCGGCTTCCCCTATTGGCTTTGCTTGTTAGAAGGTCACAAAAGTCGATCACATGACACACACACACACCCCAGGACACTGCGACTGTCATAAATACGAGTCGGTTGCCAAGTGGGCGAATTTGGATCACGTGACCACAGGGACACTGGTCGTAAGCGTGAAAAGAAGTTCTGACCCTAAGTCCCTGTTCTGACCCAAACCTTGTTCCAAGGAAACAACTACCAAAACAGAGTTTGGCAAACCTTTTAATGATTCTTTACGAATTCCGTTCCTTCCCTGCAGTTAAAAGGCTGTTTCAAACTAATTGTCTCTGATAAGAACGAGCCTTGTCAAGGTTGTGCAAGACTGCCAAGAATGCTAGTTAAACTACTAAGAAATATTTGAAAAAACAAGGAGTCTCCAAACAACAACCAAGATACTCTGAACATCCACCAGGCTTGAGTGTAAAAACTTCTTTGCTTCCTGCAAAGAACTTCGGTTTCTCAGCTGGCTTTTATCTCTTAAGGGAGGGGCCATTACCTTGCAGCCTTACTCCCGAGTCACCCGTGCAGCTACAGCTGCTCTTTCCTATGAGCAACCCTGCAAGTACACGCACTTGGGAAGTACAGGCTCCTTGGGAACCTCCTCATCGCTGCTGCCAGTTTCCACAAGCTCCGAAGGCAGCATTCCACTGGCGAACCACAACAGTCCCTTTTTTTTCAGTGTCATAACTTTGAATAGTCACTAAATGAACTGTTATAAGTCTAGGACCGCTTGTATGCCAGGCTGCAAGCCTACAGTGCCTTTTCCCTGTTCTCCTTTCAGGCCCGAAGACTCCATATCCGAAATTCCACTCTTACCTCCGAATGTCTTGCAAGTGTTAACCCAACAGTTGACGTCTTCGGTCTCCCAAATTTCACGCGACGAGGTAGCCGAACCCGGCTTGAAACAAGCTCTCCTGCTCATCAAGTTCTTCATCATTATTTGCAGGTAAATCTTTTTTATTCTTTATTTTTTTTAAAAAAACGAACTGTATTCCCCCCCCCCCCCACCAAATTCAGCTCCGAATAATTCCCACCTTTTTGCAAAACGAAATTAGAGCCCAGGCATCTTTTAGCACCTGCGTATCAAATGTGTTAGGTTGGGTTTGGGTTTTTTTTAAAGGGGGGGAGGAATGGAAGTTTTTACAAATCACTTGGAAAAAATACAGTATATATATATTTATTACCACGTACTAAAATCTCAATTTTTCTGCAATGTTCGCATTCAGGTCGGCCCGGCTTAGATAAGGGCCGAATAAAATACAGGTTTGCTGCATGAAATATAATGTGAACATATATGCTCTCTCTCTGTCTCTCTCTGTGTGTGTGTGTGTGTGTGTGTGTGTGTGTGTATGTGTATGGTATTCAGCTTTGTTCGGGTATTTTCCCACGTCATTATAGTTGTGCTTTTAAAGTTGTAGCAACGTTTCGGCAGAATCTCATCTGCCATCATCAGGCTTCTGTATTACATAAATACATACATACATACATACAGTGTATATATCAGGAGTCCTTCTGTGTATATTTTGATAAAACCGTGATTGATTACTCTTAGCCCTGAGATATTTGGAATCCTTTCTTGGCCAAGTGTGATTGGACACACAAGGAATATGTCTTGGTGCAAATGCTCTCAGTGTATATAAAGGAAAAGATACATTCATCAAGAGTCAAGAATCATCAGGTCCAACACTTAATGATAGTCATAGGGTACAATAAGCAATCAAATCATACAAGGAAACAGTCAATATGAATCATAAGGATACAAGCAAAAAAGTTACAGTCCTACAATCACAAGTGGGAGGGGATGCGTGATAAGGAGTGATGAAAAGATTAACAGTAATAGTAGTGTACACTTTGTAAATAGTTGAACAATGTTGAGGGAATTATTTGTTTAGCAGAGTAATGGCATTCGGGGGAAAAACTCTCCTTGTGCTCTATAGCATCATTTGGAGGGAAGGAGTTGAAACAGTTTATGTCTGGGATGTGAGGGGTCTGTAAATATTTTCACAGCCCTCTTTTTGACTCTTGCAGTATACAGTTATAGAGGTGCAGATGATAGACTCAATCATTCTTCTGTAGAACTGGATCAGCAGCTCCTTGGACAGTTTGAGCTTTCTGAGTTGGCGCAGAAAGAACATTCTTTGTTGTGCTTTTTTGATGATGTTTTTGATGTTAGATGTCCATTTTAGGTCATGTGATATTGTCGTGTCCGCAAAAGAAGCCAGGAGTCGGTGACTAAGTTTCAAGCTCTTTATTGAATAGTTGTGAACCGAACCGGCGAAAAGGAAAAAGCCCGCGGCTTTTATCCTTTTCGCTGTGGCGGCCGCGGCCAATGGCAGCGATTCAAGTCTCCCGCTCTTGGAGCGAGCCAATCGCGGGAGACCTCAATTGGACCAATAAGCGCGGCTCGCCTGGCCAATCAGAAATCCCCGCGCTTTAGCCAATCAAAGCGCGGGGATTTCAAGTATTCAAATTAAGGACAGAACAGATATAGTAGAACCTAGAAATTTGAAGGTCTCTACTGTTGATGCAGTGTTGTCTAGTATTGTAAGAGGTGGTAGTATGGGAGGGTTTCTTCTAAAGTCTACCACCATTTCTACGGTTTTGAGTGTGTTCCATTCCAGATTGTTCTGTTTATACCACGAGGCAAGTTGTATAACCTCCTGTCTGTATGCAGATTCATCGTTGTCTGGAATGAGACCAATCACTGTTGTGTCATCAACAAACTTCAGTATTTTAACAGATGGATCGCTTGAGATGCAGTCATTGGTATATAGGGAGAAGAGAAGTGGAGATAGCACACAGTTTTGGGAGGGCCCTGTGCTGATTGTACAGGTATCAGATGTGATTCCGCCTAGCTTCACCTGCTGCTTCCTGTCTGTTAGGAAGCTTATGATCCACTTACAAGTGTGTTCAGGTACTGCTAGTTGGTTTAATCTACTTAGAAGAGTGTCAGGAATAATGGTATTGAATGCTGAACTGGTCTGCAAAGAGGACCCTTGCATAGGTATTTGGAGATTCAAGGTGTTGTAGGATGTAATGCAGAGCTATGTTAACAGCATCATGTGTCGATCTATTTGCTCCGTATGCAAACTGCATGGGATCTAACAGCGGATCTATGATGGTTTTCAGGTGGGACAGCACAAACCTTTCAAAGATTTTCATAACTACAGATGTTAGAGCAACTGGTCTGTAGTCATTCAGTTCCTTGATGGAGGGCTTCTTTGGCACTGGGATGACGGTAGAGCGTTTGAAGCAGGAAGGAACTTAGCACATCTCTAGTGATCGGACTTTTAAGCAAGAAGGCGTTATCTTGTCTGGCCCTGGTGCTTTTCTTGGCTTCTGTCTGTGTAATAGATCTTGCACTTCTTTTTCTGGGATCACCAGAGGTTGTGAGCCCAATGAATTGGGGCCAGTTGTAGGAGGCTTGGCTGTTGTTGGTGTGTTTGAGATGCGGGTTGTGGAGATGGGTGGCTGTAGTTTCCTTTCAAACCTGCAGTAAAACACATTCAGGTCATCTGCTAGTTGTTGATTTCCTTCTGCCTGGGAAGGAGGTTTGCTGAAGCCAGTGGTGTTTTTTAAGAGTTTTCCACATGTTTGCTGGTTTATTTGTTGAGAATTGATTCTTTAACTTTTCAGAGTAGCTTCTTTTTTCTGCTCTTATCTTTTTTTTTTAATATGTTTCTGGCCTGGTTGTAAAGCATTCTGTCACCTTTTCTGTAGGCTTCCTCTTTAGAACAACGTAGCTGCTTAAGTTTAGCTGTGAACCAAGGTTTATTGTTACTATATATTTGCAGGTCCCTTGTTGGTACACATAAGTCTTCGCAGAAGCTAACGTACGATGTTACAGTATCTGTGAGCTCATCTAGGTCTGCAGAGGCATCTTCAAAAACATTCCAATCAGTGTAATCAAGGCAGGCCTGGAGTTTCAGCTTTGCCTCATCCAACCAAGTCTTCACTGATTTAATTGTTGGATTAATGGTTTTAGGTCTTTGTCTATAGGCAGGTACAAGGTGAATCATGCAGTGGTCAGAGTGTCCCATAGCTGCTCATGGTAAGGACCTATAAGCATCTTTTACCGTTGGGTAGCAGTGGTCTAAAGTATTTTTGCCTCTGGTGGGACAATTTACATGCTGGAAATATTTTGGGAGCTCTTTCCTTAAAATTTGCTTGATTGAAATCTCCTAAAATGGTGGGAAGGGAACCTGGGTGTTTGGTTTCAGCCTCCGTAGTTTGATCAGCAAGAGTTCATAATGCCTTGTTCACACAGGCTTGTGGAGGAACATACACAGCTATTAGGGGAAATGAGAACTCACGTGGAGAGTAAAATGGCTTGCAGTGGATGTGTAAAGACTCTAAGATTTCATCACAAAACTTATATATTATAGTTCTATCCTGAGACCAGCTGTTGTTGATATATACACATAATCCTCTACCCTTTGTTTTACCTGATGTCACTTCAATTCTGTCTGATCTAAATGTCTGAAATCCTGGGTTGTATATGGCGTTGTCCTCATGAATTTGTGGATTAAGCAAAGAGGCATTTCCCCCCCGCTTCATGATCAGCTACATAGATAGTCTTCAACTTACGACCACAATGGAGCCTAACATTTCTGTTGCTAAGTCAGAGACATCCGTTAAGTGGAGTTTCGCTCTATTTTACAACCTTTCTTGCCCCATTAGGATTTTGCTTCACAAAAGGGGATCACGTGATCCCCCCGGGACACTGCGGCCGTCATAAATACGAGGAAGGGCCAAACTTAATAGCAGACAATAACAGAGTTGGAAGGGACCTTGGCGGTCCTCTAGTCCACCACCCCCGCTCAAGCAGGAGACGCTCTACTATTTCAGACAAGTGCTTGTCCAGTTTCTTCTTAAAACTTTCATTCTCTGCCTCGAGTAGGAGGCTGTTGAGTAGCTGGTGGGGTCTGCAGGGATGCTGTGGGTGGTATAATTGTGATTGTGGTTGCTAAGTTACTCAACACTTTGTCTGTCTGGCAGAGAGGCCTGGTATGAAACCTTTCCTCCAAGGGAATCAAAAAGGGCAGTCTAGCATTTCTGCAGGGAAGTTTGTGGCTAGCACCGAGGCAGTGAAAACAGCAGATTACAATGCCCTGCGAATTTCTTCATTGTTTTCTTTCTCTCTCTTTTTCTTTCCCCTTCCTTTCTTCCTTCATTCTCTTTCCTTTTTCCTTCTTTCTTCCTTCTTCCCTCCCTTTCTTTCTTTTCTAATTCAATTTCTATTTCTTTCTCTCTGCTTTCTTCTTATTTCCTTTTCTTTTTTTCTCCCCCCCTTCTTTCCTCCTTTTCTTTCTTTCTTTTCTTTCTTTCTTTCCTTTCCCCTCCTTCCTTTTTTCCCTCCCTCTCCTCTTTCTCCCTCCATTCTTTATTTTCTATTTCAATTTAATGTTTCCTATTGTTATTTTTCTCCCTCTCTTTGCCCTCCCTCTTTCTTTCTCTTTCTCTCTTTCCTTTTCTCTCTTCTCTTTTTTCTCTTTCCTTTCCTTTTCCTTTCTTTTCTTCCTGTAGAATCCCTCATGAAAAGACACCCCCACCGGCTCCAAATTTCAGTGAAATTTCATTCTTTCTCCGCTTCCCACCAAAAATGTTGGTTGCGCGGCTTCAAATCCTCTCCAAAACTATCCAAATTTGACTTCACTTTTTCATATTTTTCATAATCCAGGAGCAGGAAATAAATGTATTATCAAAGGGGTGGTTTCTGGATAGATAGTAGAGTCGGCTTGCTTTCAGGCTGCAGGACATTCTCTGCAATGGTTGGCAAGTTAATCTCCTGTCTTTTGAATTTGTTGTCTTAGTGGAAAGCCTTAGAGATGCCCTCCATTCCCCAGGCCCCCAAATTCCTTCCTGAGGAATCCTACAGAGAAGCCAAGTAAAGAGAGGCGGCCCTCAAGGAAGCCTCCTTAGATGCCTTCAACCTTGGGCCAAACAGGATGTCCTTCTGCTGTTTCAGTTTCCATAGAAACCCACCCAGCATCCCCTCTTAAGCATTTGCATCCTTAAGCTCTTTGAAATACCCCTTCCCCTCGGTCCTTCCTTTATTATATGTTGAAGACTCAACATGCAAGGAGAACTGGATCTCCTTCCTGTTCGGACAAAGATCCTGTCTGGGGGCCTTAATTCCTCAGCCTATGTGCCTAAAAGCTGCTTTCAAGCTCTCCGTTTTTGGGGAGCAGAAGGTTCCCCTGCATCCTAAAGATCTATATCCATGGGGGAGTTTTTTTGGGAAGCTTTCCCTTTCTTTGGAAATCTGGAAGGGTTGTTCTTTTTCCTGAAGCCTTTCCAATTCTTCCACAACTCTGAAGCTACAAAGCTTGGAAGAAGAACTACTGGCCTTCTGGGTGTGGACGATAGCAGAAATTTCACATTTCCACAGGAAACAGGAATGTGCAATTTGCATCCTTGCTCAATTTGTTCCTACAAACCTTTTTTAGCACATGGGGAGTGGGGGGGAGGAATGTTGCTTTTGACCACAGTGGTATTGAACATTTTTTTCCCTGTCTAAAAAAGTCAGCATGATTGACCAACCACGGGAGGTGTGACTTTCCAGCCGCTCAAAAAACCACAGCAGCTGGACAGTGAGTGTGCAAACAATGCCCCAGGTGTGTCTCCAGATGGCCAGGTTGGATAAAGCCTAATCAAACATACTTTTTCAGAGGACAAATGGCAATTAAGCGACTTCATTGGGAGATGAAGCTGAACTGGGTTTTGCCATCTGCTGAAGGCTGTTTATTTTTTGTGGGGAAGGGTTTGTTGCAGAAATGGGTAAAGTTTGGGGGGAGAAGAGGGCTGGTCTCTGGACCTTTGCACTTTTACACACTTCCTCACACTTCTTTGCTGCAAGGAAAGCTTGCAATTTTTAGTAAATGTGAGGTGTATCATTTATTTCTAATGTTATGTTATGGTTTTATTACTATAGTTCGTCCTTGATTTACAACAATTTGTTTTGTGACTGTTTAAATATAACATAAAACCACTCTTTTCTTAGCCTGACAGGGAGTCCTCGGATTATGACCGTTCATTTAGTGACTGTTCAGTTACATCAGTACCAGCAAAGAGGACTTATCACCGTTTTTCATGCTTATGAAAATCTCACCAGGGTCACGTGGTCGGAATTGACCACTGGCTCTTATTTATGATGGTTCCCATGTCCCAAGGTCATGTCATCCTCTTTTGTGACCTTCTGACCAGTCAGGAGGGAAGCCAGATTTGCTTAATGACCGTGTGACCGATTTAACAACTGCAGTGATTCACTTAAGGAATGTGGCAAGAAAAGTCATAAAAATGGGATGAAGCTCGCTTCATGAATTTCTCACTTAAGAACATCAATTCTGGGCTCCATTGTGGCTGTAAGCTGAGGACTGTATTGTCACTGGACCATCAAGCTGCCTTTTGCAATTGACCAGTGGGGATTTGGCCACAGCTGATGGTTTTCAAATGGCATTCTAGTTCTTTCGGGATTATTTTAATTATAACAATCATTATATAGATTTCGGTTGCCTTTTTGTGCAGAGCCTAGCACGAGGTTGGCATTTCTGTAGAAATTGGAGAGGAACCAGAAACTGAAGTATAGGCAGCCCTCAACTTACAACAGTTTATTTACTGACCGTTCAAAGTTATAACATCACTGGAAAAAAAATGACCTATGTCCATTTTTCACAGTTACAATCTTTATAGCATTGTGACGATTATGTGATCAAAATTCAGCCGCTTGACAACTGATTCGTACTTATGACCATTGCTACGTCCCGGGGCTGTCACCTGATCCCCTTTTGCGACATGCAAAATCAGTGGGGAAGCCAGATTCGCTTAACAACTTAACAGGTTACTAACTTATAAACTGCAGCGATTCACTTAACAACTGTAGCAAGAAAGGTCATAAAATGGGGCAAAACTCACTTAGCAAATGTCTCACTTAACGACATAAATTTTGGGTTCAATTGTGACTGCACTGTATTGAACAATCTGAATTCTAAATTGAACAAACTGAGAACTGAGCAATTTGTCACACTGAAAATCGTTTGGCCAGTTAGCAATTTAGATGAGTAAATCCACCATAGAATCACTGAAGTTGTTAAATGAATCGTGCAGTCATTAAGTGAATCTGGAATTTCCCCCATTGACTGCTTGTCTGAAGATTGAAAAAGGTGATCACATGATCCCAGGACATTGCAACAGTCATATGTACATGCCAGTTGCCAAGCGTCTGAATTTTGATCATGTGAACACAAGGACGCTGCAGTGGTCCTAAAAGGGTCGTAAGTCACTTTGTTCAGTGGCATTGTAAACTTCATCACTAAATGAATGGTTGTAAGTCGAGGACTACCTCTTCTGTACATGTTTCTGTGACCTTTAAAAAATCAGCAACACAAACTTACTTTGGCATTAAAAAATAAGCAGTAGAAGCTAGAAGTTGGGCCCTTCGATGGAATAGCTCGAAAAACTTCACCCGATGGGAGCTTTGAAACCTCTAAAACTTTTTTTTTTTCCTTTTCTCTTACGTTTGTTTGAACCCGAGCAAAAAAAAGTGGCTGGACTTAAAAAAAAAAAAAAAAACTTCAGGAACCCAGTTTGAGTTTTATTCTGAAAGCTGCACCTTAAAAACAGGAAGCTGGTTAGGTTTCCAGTCTAAAAGTTACACCTTAAAAATAAGACGCTGGTTTGGTTTGCAGTCTAAATGTTGCACTTTAAACAGAGGAAGCTGGTTTGTTTTCCTCTCTAAAAGGTGAAACCTTAAAAATAGGAAGCTGGTTTGGTTTCCAGTCTAAAAGTTGGATGTTAAAAAAATATGAAGCTAGTTTGGTTTCTCCTCAAGTTTTACCTTAAAAATAGGAAGCTGGTTTGTTTTTCACTCTAAAAGTTGCAACCTAAAAATAGGAAGCTGGTTTGTTTTCCACTCTAAAAACGCACCTTAAAAATGCAAAGCTGGTTTGGTTTCCACTCTAAAAGTTGCCCATGAAAATATTGAAAACCGATTTGGTTTTCTTTTCTAAAGGTCGCAGATTAAAAATAGGCAGCCTGGTTTGTTTAAGTTTTGAAAGCTGCACATTTAAAAACAAAACTAAACTGAAACAAAATAGAGATCAGCAAAGCACCGCTTATCATTGCCAGTTTTCAGAGACGCAATTTCCTTGTGTTCTTGCTTCGTTTATATTACGAATTTCACAAACAGATTAAACATTGCTTTGTTTCCTGGCAAGCTATTTTACTGCTAAGTTTTATATATATATAAAATAATACAATATATTACGGGATACATAATATATATATTAGATATTATACAGGTATAATATCTATGGGGAAGGAAGAAAATTAATCCAGGAGAACTTTTAGCCACAGGGAACAATCAGAAAAAAGTGCCAAATAATGCCTGCCACAAGTTTGTTTGGTTTCAGTCCCAGGGTTTAGGATATACAGGTAGTCCTCAACCTATGACCACAATTGGGAGCAAAACGTCCATCACTAAGGGAGGTGGTCATTAAGCGAGTCACCCTAAATTTACATCGTTTTTTACTGTGGCCGTTAAGTGAATTTCCATCACCAGGAGATGATGAGTTCTAGTTCTCCCTTAGGCACAAAAGCCATCCAGGGGGCCTTGGGCCAATCACTAGGCGACGGTGAGTTCTAGTGCCACCTTAGCCAGGAAGGCCAGCTGGGTGACTTTGGGCCAGTCCTTCTCCCCCCACCCTCTCTCTCAGCCCAACCCGCCTCACAGGGTGTTTTTATTGGGAAAAACAGCAGGAGGAAACTGTGTCAGATATATTCACGGCTTTATTTGTAAAAAGAATTGGTATAGAAATTAAAAAAAAAAATTGAATAGAAATAAATTGTCCCCACACCCTCCATTCTGACACAGAGCAGAGCTACACTAGCCCAATGGTAGGGGACTACCGCTCCCATCGTCCCCAAACAGCTGGCAAGGGGGAGGATGGCCTGGCTGATCTGAAGGCCTTTGCCAAGCTGTGTTTTATTTTTAATCTGACAGGAAGGGGGGGGGCAGACAGCGCCTAGCGCTACCCGTCTTCCTGTGGGTGCTGCGGTTGGTAAGCTCAAGATAAGTAGCACCCAAGGAGCTTTAGCACAGGCACCCAAGATGGAGGACAGGGAGTTCTCCCCTCTTAAAGCATGCCGGCTGGGGGATTCTGGGAGTTGGAGTCCTTCCCTCTTAAAGCATGCCGGCTGGGGGATTCTGGGAGTTGGAGTCCTTCCCTCTTAAAGCATGCTGGCTGGGGGATTCTGGGAGTTGGAGTCCACTCCTTAAATCATGCTAACTAGGGATTCTGAGAGTTGGAGTCTTCCCCTGTTAAAGCAGGGGTCCCCAATTTAAACAATTCTCTAACTTAGCAACAGAAATTTGGGGCTCAACTGTGGGCATAAGTAGAGGATACCCTATTTTACCGATTAGATTTATTTCAATTTATTGTGGTCATGAACATTATGGACATGGACATTATTTGGAGCTGAATTTTGGTCATAAATCAAGGACTCCCTGCATAACTTCTCCCAGAGGAGAAACTGACACCTAAAGCAACCTGAAGGATGCGATTACTACTTTGCTATAATTACTAATATTAATTACCAATGATTAAAAATATATATTATATTTTGGCATAACATTGCAGCTTCTTTTGCCTTAAAGGGCCTCCGATGCCAGATAATTTTTCCATTTCTCAAGGCTGCTTCTTTGGTTTCTTCGCAGGAATCTCGAAAACGTCCAGGCTGACCGTCCACCCCTGTTTGTCCATGATCTGATTGTTCTGCTGTCCACCTGTTCGAAAAAGGTAACCATGATCTTCTGAGCCTCCTAACCAGGGTTAGGAGGGAGGCTTCCCATACAGGAGACACAAGTTCAGATCCCGGGTGGGGTGGAACCATGTCAATTTGAGACCACCTCTCAAAGATAAAGCTAAGCATGCTACCTAGGGGATTCTGGGAACTGAAGTCCACCCATCTTCAAATTGTCAAGATTCAGGGATCCTAGAACAGAGAGTAAAAACCTTAAAAACCCATATCCACTCACACCAGACCACCTTCCTTCTTTCCCTCCTGCCCTTTCTCCTTCCCTCCTTCCTTCTTCCCTCGATTCCTCCTTTCTCCTCTCCCTCTCTCTTTTTCATTTCTTTCCTTCCTTCTTCATTTTTCCTTCCTTCCTTCCCTTCCTCCCTCTTCCTCCCTCTCTCTCAGTCAGTTTGCCTCTCTTCGTTCCTTCCCTCTGTCCTTCCTTCTTCCTCCCTTCCACCTCCCTTTCCTTCCCTCCTTCCCTCCCCCTTTCCTTACCTTCACTCTTCCTCCTTTCCTTCCCTCCCTCCTCATTCCCTTTCCTTCCTTCCCTCCCCCCCTTTCCTTCCCTTTCCTTTCCTTCCTTTCTCTTTCTTTCCTTTTTTCTTGCACTTATCTCCCCTCTCTTTTCTTCCTCTCTCCCTCCCTTTTTCCTCCCTCCCTCTCTCCTTCCTCCCTCCCTTCCCTCCCCTCCCTTTAAAACCACCTGGTTATCCTTGTGATTCATCCTGCATTTTCCTGCCCTTTGACCACCCTGGTTAAAATAAGACTCTTTCGGGAACTTGGCCAAGGCCAGAGAAACGCTGATGGTGGCTAATTGGTGGTTAATTCCCTGGCAGCTCAACAGCTTCCACACAGAGGCCTGGCCCCACCAGGGCCAGCTGGAGAATGTCACCCTCTATGCCCTGCACCTTTGCGAGTGTCTCTTCGATCCCTACCAGACCTGGCGGAGACAGCTGAGCGGGTGAGTGGGTCTCCATCCTCACCCCGTGGGAAGGTTGCATCCCGGGCTGGGGAAAAGCTGCGGCTTTTAGGCAGGTGCCAAGAGATGCTTGGCCACATCTGGCCAGACCTTGTAGATTGTTTCTTGATGGGCCTTGTAAAGCAAAGACATTCTCTGACAGACTCCAATGCAGTTCAAGATGTTGGCTATCTACCTACTACCTTGATACCCATGCTTTGCTACTGTGGAAAGGGGATTTCATGAAGACTGTGATGTCACTCAAGCAGGAAAGCCCAAAGGGAACATCAGGCCAGCCATAAAACAAACTTACATAGGAAAAGGAATCAAATAAAAGGTATTAAAGAAGCCCCTTAGACAAAAGCCCAAATAGAAAACTAGAGAAATAAGAAAAGGAAACCCTTACAAACACAAGACATGCCAAATCAGCAAAACAAACAGACAAAAGACACAAAAAAAATATGTATATTACAAAGGAGACAGATAGGAGATTGCCACAAAACAAATATGAGAAACCATTAAGCTAAAAAAGATTAGGACGAAGCCGACAATACCATCAAACCACCCTGCAAAGTTTGCCTTCTGCACCCCCCGGAGTTTACCCTCCGGCGGGAATAAAGACAACCCCTGACAGGATTTGAAACATTAAGAAATACAAATACAAGCACTCACACACAAAAGGAGAAAAGGGTATGAAAACCAGGGACTTACCATGTGAAGGCCTTCTTGCTATCTCTCGCCTTCCTGAAAAATAAAAAGATCCAGCTTTCAAGCAGTTGTCCGTATCCTTGCGCCGGAGCTCTCCCAGAGGGAAAATAGAATCCTCGGAAGAAAGGCATTTTGACACCTTTCAACACTACGAAACTATGTGGTCAAGCTTAGTTTTGGGGGAGGAAAATAAGGGGAAAAATTCTGCCTCTGCCTACCAGCATCCATTGGTATTCATCTGGCTAGCATCCTGTCAGTGAGTGAGAGAGTGGAGGGCTGTTTGGAAACAGTATTTGCTGTGTGAGCAAGAAGGAGACAGCAAGGAGCCTGGGCGTGGCTTAGCTCAATGTTCTGTACTAAAGCTGCTTGCTGCTGTGAAACTGAAAGTAAAACTGAAACTCCTTTCCTGCTTGTGTTTTGGGAGAGATTTCTTCTCAGGTGGGGAGGGGAATAGAAATCTTTAGCATCAGAGCGTGTTAATAATAATAATATAGGAAATAGTAATGCTCTGATGGTCATTTCAAAAATCCTTCCTTAGTGAGCACCTAGAAGCCAAGAGGAACATACGGCCCAAATTTCAAGTTTGTAGACTTTACTGTTCTGTAGATTTTGTGATGATGCATGAGTGGCATTTCGCTTTTATATATATAGATTGCTAAATTTTTTGTGTCTGTTTGTAATCTTCAGTGGAGCAATACAGTGCCGTGTTGGGCAACAATGTTTGAACCAACAGACCTCAAATTACAGAATGCATCCAATATCTGAGACCGCTGATTTTTTGAGAGGGATTGAAATTTGGCAGTGTTGCAGTCCTTCAACTCAATCAGCTGCAATAACTTGATCATTATTTCAATAATATTGACAATCATCACTTTAATAATAAAAGCAGGATCTCCTGGGTCCCAAAATGTCAGACACAACATAGCGACTGAACAACAGTAACTAAATAATTCCAATAATTCTCTGCCACCTTCCTACAAGGAGAGTCATTGGGGAAGCCAGCAGGCAATCAAAGGCTGCTCCTATTACACTCGTATAAAGTCTTTAAAAAAACATAGAAAAGAATCCGTTGTTTCCCCATCCTGCTGAGGTTGCCAAAGGCGGCCTGGGATAAGCAAAAGCCAATAATTTGCATGGCACACACATATTTTGTGGGTTTCCATCAATGGTGGTATTCAGCTGGTTCGCACCGCATCGGGTGTACTGGTTGGCTTGGGTCACTGGACTGATAGTAAGTTCTGGCTGGCCACACCCCTGACCTGGTCGCCCGGTCACCACTAGCTTGCTTGCCCCACCCGCCTGATGCTGTTCCTTTAAGGTATTTCTTTCTTTTCTTTCCCCTCCCAACAGCTGATTGTATGAATCAGCTGTGGTGGGATTCCCCTTGCTGAGGGGCTCAGTCCCCCCCCTCCATTTTTTGCCTTCCTGAGCCCCCAGAGGAGCCTTCTGGGAGCAAAAATGCCCCATTGGCTCCATTTTACAACCTTTC
Organism: Hydrophis major; assembly: GCA_033807585.1. Taxonomy (NCBI): domain Eukaryota; kingdom Metazoa; phylum Chordata; class Lepidosauria; order Squamata; family Elapidae; genus Hydrophis; species Hydrophis major. The sequence continues at coordinate 170,781,900 of CM066343.1, forward strand.
TTGCCTCAGTTGTTAAGTGAATCACTGCAATTGTTAAATTAGTAATTAGAAAATTGGTAACAAATTTTCTCTAATTTGTTAAATTAGTAACGGTTGTTAAATGATTCTGGCTTCCCCATTGTCAGAAGATGACAAAATGGGATCATGTGACTCCGGGACATTTGCAACCATCATAAATATGAGTCAGTGGCCATATCTTGTCTCTCTAATTTTCTGGCTGAATATAGAGAAAGGTAGTTAAAAACTACAAAGGCTTCCATACAAAGTTACTTCATTGGGTTATATCAGGCATCCTCAAGGTATAACTCACAGTTATGTTGAGATTCATCTCATGTCCAATCTTTGCATTGTTGTCTTCATCGTATGAAAAGATAATTATCTTCATTCCATAATGATACAGCAAGGAAAGACTCCAGCACGTTGCTGGGGTCCAAGTAAGAATGACCAAAACTCCCCCCAATCCAACCAGAGGTCAATTCAGTGACCAATCAGGATTACAGATGTGACCACATGACATGAACTACATCTCCCATGAGGCATTAACATTAATTTCCCATGAGGCATTCCCTTAAGGGGACAGCTCTCATTCCCAAACTAACTATATACTGTTTAACCAGCACAGGCCAATTGCCCAAATTTTGATCACGGGGCCGCGGGGGATGCTGCAAAAGACGTTCTTTTTCAGTGCCATTGTAACTTTAAATGGTCACTAAGTGAACTGTTGTAAGTAGAGGATTACCGCTGTCTAGGGAATTCTGGGACTTGAAGTCCACCCATCTTCATGTGGCCAAGGTTGACAGACATGGCTCTAAAGTTCTGTACTAGTCATCCTCGACTTATGACTGCTCGCTTAACAACCCTTCAAAATTACGACCTACCTAAAAAAAAAGAGAGACTTGAAATTCAGATCCGAAGTTCTGACAGTCGTACAAGTTCTTTCCTTTCCCAGTTTACCTTCCCTCTCTCTCCTTCCTTATTTAATAGTTATTTAACAGGTTTATTTCAATTTATTATTTATTCAATTTATTCATCATAAGTCTATACATTGTTTATCAGATACTCCTACATTTCCTCTAAATTGATGTTTTTCAACCTTGGGAAGATGGGTGGCCTTCAAGTCCCAGAATTCCCCACCCAGCATGCTCCCTAGGGAATTCTGGGAGCTGAAGTTCACCCATCTTCAAATTGAGGGATGCTGGAATTGAGAATAAAAACTTAAAAAATCTCACACATCCACACATAGCAGACTTCCTTCCTTCCTTCCCTCCCTCTCTCCTTTCCTCTCTTTCCCCTTTTCTTTTTTCTCCCTCTCTCCTCCTTTCTTTCTTTCTTCCCTCCCTTTTCTTCCTTCCTTCCTTTCATGTTTCACTTCTCCGCTTCCTTCCTCTCCCTCCCACTTTCTCACTGTCAGTTTTCCTTCCTTCCTTCCTTCCTTCTTTTGTCCTTCCCACCTACCTACTTTCCCTCCCTTCCTCTTTCCCCTCCCTTTCTCCCTCCCTTCTATTCCTTCTTTCCCTCCTTCTCTCCTCCTCTTTCCCCCTCTTTCTTCTCTTTCCCTTCCTCCTTTCTTTCTTCCTTCCTTCCTTCCTTCCTTTCATGTTTCCCTTCTCCCCTTCCTTCCTCTCTCTCCCACTCTCTCACTTTCCTTCCTTCAGTTTTCCTTCCTTCCTTCTTTTGTCCTTCCCCTTCCTTTCTCCCTCCCTCCCTCCTTTTCCTTCATTTCCTCCTCCCTTCTTCCAACCTCTCTCACACCCTTTTGTGTTGTTTCCCTGGCAGGGAGATTGTGAGTGCAAAAGAGAAGAACAAATACAAGTTCGCACCAGCTGCGTTGCCTCTGGAGTTCAGTTCCTTTTTTGAAGGTACATGTGGCAGCCTCACTAAATTTCTCTCTTTCTCTCTTCCCCACCCTGCAAAAAAAAATCCCCTTTGCTGCCTTTTCCTTCTTTCTATTTTTAATTGCTTTTTAATTAATCACCAAAAGAAGAGCAAAGCACACGGTGATTGTCAAAGAAGATGAGGAAAGCAGGTAATATTCTAGTAGTTAAAACGAGTCGATGTAGAATTGTTATAGAAACACCTGCTGTTTTCTTCCTTTCAATTCTTTAAAATCAATGGAGTATTGTTTAATTAAAATTAATGATTAATTAAAAAATTTTATGAAGTAAAAGATTAATTAATTTTTTATTAAGTAAGAAAACATGAGTAAAATGCAAAATGCAACAGTGAGACATCTATTGTCAAAGAAAAGAAGAAAACAAAACAGATCTCCAAGGGGCTTTAACCAAAAAAAGAAAATTTTATAACTGTATTTGATTAATATATGTAATATTCTCATTAGGCAAGCATATACAGTTAGTCCTTGATTTATGAGCCCAGATTTTCCATTGCTAAGTGTAACATTTGTTAAGTGAGTTTTGTCCCATTTTACAATCTTTCATGCCACAGTTGTTAAGCGAATCCTTGCAGTTGTTAAGTGAGTCACACAGTTATTAAGTGAAGCTGTCTTTCCCCCTTGTCTTGCTGTGTCAGAAGGTCACCAAAGAGGGTCACGTGACCCCAGGAAATGGCAACTGTCATAAATGTGAGTCAGTTGCAAAGTTTATGAATTTCGATCATGTGGCCAAGTGGTCATAAGTGTGAAAAACAGTGTATTTTTTTCCCCTCTCTCATTGCTTTAAATTTATTCTCTTAAATTTAATTTTTAAATTCATTTTTAAATTAGATTTTAAACTCAATTATAAAATTTAATGTAAAAATTAAAATTTGCATCAAAACCGAGGCAATCAGGACAGGTTAGCAGAATTTATCTACGCAAGAAATCTTTCCAGCCAACAGCATCTCTCCCCGCCTCATTAAATACACACACACAAAGTCATGAACACACAAATGCAGGGTGGAGCAGATTTCCAGAAACCGTTGGTGCTTTTAATATTAATTATCTGCCTGCTAGGGATTGCAGGGACTTTTCTTTACTGAAAACCCCTTGAAGAGATGCGCTTTCGCTGCATTTTTTTTCCTATGTCTCATCTAGAGACTCACAATCATGGTTTCTTCTTAGCTTAAGCAGGGTGAACCCCTCCAAACTAAATTTCTTGGTTAATTGGTGTACACCAGCTAATATATATATATATGGGTAATCCTCAAGTTACCACCATCCATTTAGCAACCATTCAAAGTTGCAACAACACTGCAAAAAGAGACTTATGGCCATTTTTCACACTTAACGACCGTTGCATTGCACACACATACAAAGACACCAGTGGTCACCTGATTAAAATTCAGGCGCTTGGCTACTGACTCATACTTATGATGGCTGTGGCGCGATCCCCTTTTGCGTCTGTCTGACCAGCAAAGTCAACGGGAAAGCCAGATTCACTTAGCAACTGTGTGACTGACTTAACGACTGGAGGGATTTGCTTAACAACTGCAGCAAGAAAGGTCATAAAATGGGGCAAAACTCACTTAACACCTCTCTCGCTTAGCAACATAAGTTTTTGGCCCTATTGTGGTTATAAATCGAGGAGTACCTGTATTTAGGGAATTTTAAGATTTCTTTTTCCTCATGGTCACTGACCAGAATTGTAAACAAAATAAATTTAAAATAGAAGTAAAGTACAGCTAGTTCTCAACTTATGACCATTGTGGAGCCTGCCCATTATGGACATAAGCTGGGGTGAATGTAAATGCTCTGTTTCATAACCTTGGCAACTTTAAGGTGTGTGGATTTCAATTCCCAGAATTCCCTGTGCAGCCATACCTTCCTCCCTCTTAAAGCACGCCGGCCTAGGGGATTCTGGGAGTTGAGGTCCTCCCCTCTTAAAAATAGCCAACATTGAGAAATACTGCATTTCACTTGAACCATTCAGTCAAGGTGGCTGGAGGTGGGTGTTTAATTATTTAATTGATTGATTTATTTTTTTCTTACCTTGCTAGAATGCTTCGAAACGGACCGAGAGCTCCCAGAATGCCTCCAACTGCGGCTAATCCACCTTTTGGGGGCTATTCTCTCTGGATCCAAGGTAAGGTCTTTGAACTTCTGCATTTAAAAGCCTTCCGGGAAGAGAATCATCGAATTCTTGGGATTTATAACTGTGATCTAGAGGTCATCCAGTCCAACCCTCTGTTCGGTACTGGGTCCCAAAGCAACATCATTGGGTGAGGCTGGATTTGTTTAATGACTGCACCATTTCCTTTAACAACGGCTGTGATTACCTTGTCAAAAATCATTGCCAAACATGGGTGGGACTCACTTAACAACTTGCCTTGTTTGAGAATGGAAAATCTGGTTCCCATTGTGGTCATAAGTCAAGGATCACCTGTGAGGAGTGGGATGAGAGAAGGACAGTGCAGAGGTCTAACTAGAGAAGGATCCATCCTGCTTTAGCTCTTAAGAGATATACAGAGGGATGAAACACCCAAGAGGTAACCAAGACCATCCCTTGGCCCATGTTCCACAGCCTGCATGGAGTATGCATCAGCTCTACAGAGAGATGAGGCAATGTGTGTGTGTGTGTGTATTTTACCTTTTTGCAGGTATTTATATGTTTCTTCGAGTATTTTCCCACGTCTTAATATTTGTGCTTTTATTATAGTGACATTTCGGCAAAATCAAATCTGCCATCTCTCAGACTTGTGTATTGGGTTATTTTTAATCTTGTGTGTATGTTTACTTATTCGCTTTTCCACTTTCCTCTCCTGCTCATGATCGATCAGCTTTCCATAAGTCTTTGCATACAAGAGACACCAAGTCCCATGTTTCTCAGCCGAGAAGCCAACCATTGTGCTGTTTGTGAATTGGGAGGGTTGTCGTTGAGCATCATGGGAGGAAGCCTGTCCTTGAGGTACGGGTAGTCTTCAACTAATGACCAAGATGGAGCCCAAAATTTCCCTTGCTTCGTGAGTTTTGTCCCATTTTACAACCTTTTTGGTTGTTAAGCGAATTTGTGCCATTGTTAAAGGAATCATGTGGTCATTCGACGAATCGGTCTCCTCCATTGCTTATCAGAAGATAGCTATGTGCCGTTGTTGAATAAAATGTGGTCCCCTTGGCTTTGCTTGGTCACAAATGGCAATCACGGTTAGAACTGTCATAAGTACACGCCAGTTGCCAAGCCTCCTCATTTTAAATCACGTAGCTGTGGAGATGCTGAAAAGGACGTAACTGTGAGAAAATGGTCATAAGTCTCTCTTTCCAGTGCTGTTGTAACTTTGAATAGTTGCTAAATGAATGGTCCTAAGTCAAGGACTACCTTTAGCAAGCCATCAATTCCTCCTAGGCAGGTTCTTTTCCTTGAGGTAGATCTCCTGGTCTGCTCGAAGCAAAACAATTTACATACCGCTTCACACGGTGCTTTTACAGCCCCCTCTAAGCGGTTAACAGTCGGGCCTCTTGCCCCCAACAATCTGGGTCCTCATTTGACCCACCTCGGAAGGACGGAAGGGTGAGTTAACCTTGAGCCTGGTGGGATTCGAACTCTTGGTAGTGGGCAGTGTTAGCCTGCAATACTACATTCTAACAGGAAGGAGGGAGGGAAGGAAGGAGGGAGTGGAAGGAAGGAAAAAAGGACAGAGTGGGAAGGAAGGAAAAAGAAGGAAGGAAGGACAGAGTGGGAAGGAAGGAAGGAAGGCTGGTTTTCGACCTCTGAAGAATGGAAGGTTGAGTCAACCTTGAGCCTAGTGAGATTCGAACTGCCAAATTGCCGTCCCCGGCATTCAGCAGAAGGAGCCTGCAGTACTGCACTGACCACTGCGCCACTGGGGCTTCCTAACCATGCCTGTCTCCTTCGTAGCAAAACGCCCTCCAGATGACCACCCCATCGGTGGTCGAGGGGCTGATGCTGGTCCTCAGGAGGTGGTGCCTTCCGGCCAGTGGGCCCACCAAGGACCCCCAGTTGCTGCAGATGACCCTCAAGAGCGTGGTGTCCATGGTGCACGTCCTCCACACCAGCAGCCCCAGCCAACGAGCTGTGGAGATCCGAGCCATTTTGGAAAGCTTCTTCAAGGTCCTGAACGCCGACCAGCCCTTGGCCTCGCTGGAAGGATCGCCTGGGCCTCACTGGGAGGAGAAGCTGATCACCCTGCGAGTGAACATGCTAGGTAAGGGGGAAGAATCGGGACGGGGGAGCCTCCTGGGCTGGAGGAAGAGGAAGAGGAGGAGGAGGAGAACCTCTGCTGGGCCTACGGGGCCATCAGCGAAGGTGTCACGTGCCAAGGATGTCCGTGAGGTGAGACAAGAATGTTTGCAAGCCAGGATTGAACTGGGCTCTCTGAGCTGGTGGTTTTCTTGCGGACGTTTCATGGCCCAGCTAGGGAACATCATCAGTGTAAAAGGAACAGTATACAAACGGACAGCAAACCTTCCTTCCCTTCTAGCACTGATGGTGTCCCCTAGTAGAGTCATGAGATGTCTACAAGGAAAGGGCCAAGTTCAGAGAGCACCCAGGACTCCACCGTTCTCCTCCTCCTCCTCCTCCCACTCTTCCTCCTCCTCCTCCTCCTCCTCCTCCTCACACTCCTCCCCCTCCTCCCCCTCCCACTCTTCCTCCTCCTCCCACTCCTCTTCCTCCCACTACTCCTCCTCCTCCCACTCGTCCTCCTCCTCCCACTCCTCCCCCTCCTCCTCCTCCCACTCTTCCTCCTCCTCCCACTCCTCCTCCTCCCACTCCTCCTCCTCCCACTCCTCCTCCTCCTCCCACTCCTCCTCCTCCTCCCACTCCTCCTCCTCCCACTCCTCCTCCTCTTTCTCCTCCTCCCACTCCTCTTCCTCCCACTCCTCCTCCTCCCACTTCCCCTCCTCTTCCTCCTCCTCCCATTTCTCTTCCTCCTCCCACTCCTCCTCCTCCCACTCCTCCTCCTCCCATTCCTCCTCCTCCTCCCACTCCTCTTCCTCCTCCCACTCCTCCTCCTCCTCCCACTCCTCCTCCCTCCTCCTCCTCCCACTCCTCCCACTCCCACTCCTCTTCCTCCCACTCCTCCTCCTCCTCCCACTTCCCCTCCTCTTCCTCCTCCTCCCACTTCTCTTCCTCCTCCCACTCCTCCTCCCACTCCTCCTCCTCCCATTCCTCCTCCTCCTCCCACTCCTCTTCCTCCTCCCACTCCTCCTCCTCCTCCCACTCCTCCTCCCTCCTCCTCCTCCCACTCCTCCCCCTCCCACTCCTCCTCCTCCTCCCACTTCCCCTCCTCTTCCTCCTCCTCCCACTCCTCCTCCTCCCACTCCTCTTCCTCCTCCCACTCCTCTTCCTCCTCCCACTCCTCCTCCTCCTCCCACTCCTCCTCCTCCTCTTCCTCCTCCTCCTCCTCCCACTCCTCCCCCTCCCACTCCTCTTCCTCCTCCCACTCCTCCTCCTCCTCCTCCTCTTCCTCCTCCTCCCACTCCTCTTCCTCCCACTACTCCTTCTCCCACTCCGCCTCCTCCTCCTCCTCCTCCCACTCCTCCTCCTCCTCCTCCTCCTCCCACTCCTCCTCCTCCTCCTCCCACTCCTCCCATGCCTCCTCTCCTTCCTCCTCCTCCCACTCTTCATTCTCCATTCCCTTCTTGTACTGATGATGTTACTTACTTTGGTCATGTAATGTCCACAAGAAAACCACCCAGCTCAGAGAGTACCAAGGACCCCACATTTGTCTTCTTCCTCCTCCTCCTCATCTTCCTCCCCCCTCCCCCCTCCTCCCTGTATTCTCCATTCCCTTCTCGCACTGATGATGCTCCCTAGTTGGGTCATGAAACGTCTGCAAAAAAAACCTCCAAGGTCAGAGACCACCGAAGTCCCTACATCGTCCATGTTCAAAATCTAAGACATGTCCGGGTTCTTAACCACCCATGAAACGTTGCTGAGATCCAGGAGAAATCCTGGTGTAGCAAGCGGCCCCCAAATCCCAGGTCCGAGGAGAGGGCCAGCCTGGTCCTTCCAAAATCTGAAAGCCAAGACTCCAGCATGTGGACCTCTCTATGGTTCTGATCTCCTAGAGAGGCCTCCTCAGAAATCTTATGGAAGATCTTCAGAACCCGGTTGGTTGGTCGCCCTCGAATTAAACTGGCATTAGTGGACCACAAAACCAGTTGGGCTCTGCTGAAGTGGGACCCATGTTTTGGTACCTTGATCCCTTTCTTTGGGGTCTTCACCCCCAAACCTGGAAGCAGAATTTTCTGTTTCTGGAGAGCATCAATCCCAGCAGTGACCGGTCTCCAATTAGTAATTGTGGTAGTTTGGCTAATAAGCAACCTCTCTTAACTGTGGCACTGTGAGAGATGTTCAAATGTGGGTCATATGTACCCAACTTATGACCACAGTGGAGTTCAACATTTCTGTTGCTAAGCAAGACAGCTGTTCAGTGAGCTTTGCCCCATCTTACGACCTTTCTTGCCACTGTTGTTAAGTGAATCCCTAAGATTGATTAATTAATAGCCAGTTGCTAACCGAATTTGGCTATCCCTCATTGACTTCACCAGTCAATGGGTCGCAAAAGGGGGCCCCGGAACGCTGCAAACCGTCGTAAATATGAGTCCGTTGCCCAGCATCTAAATTTTGATCAGGTGACTGTGGGGATGCTACAATGGCCATAGGTAGGTCCTAAGTCCCTTTTTTCGGTGCTGTCACTAAATGAACAGTTGTAAGTCAAGTACCTTTTAAGGGGATCTGTCGTAGCTTCAAACAGCGAACAGTCTCTGGTCATAAGTCGAGGATTCCTCCTGTGTGATTTCTTATTCTTCCCGTTGTTGTCTGAATGTGAACCTGTTTCTTTATCTCTTCAGATGCTATTCCAGAAATGTTGAATTCCGACGACCGTCCAGTCTTGCAAGCCATGTTCCTGAGCAACAATTGTTTCGAACACATCATACGATTGATCCAAAACAGCAAGGTAAAAAAAAATGCCTAGTTTTTCCAACCGACATGGGTGGGTTTCCTTAAATTTCAGAAAAATATTTTTTGTTTTTTCTTTTCATTTTCCTCTGGTACAACGTAGAATTCTCATGGCCCAATCTCAACTTCTGTTTTTCTATAGGTAGTCCTCGATTTACAGCCACAATAAGGAGGTGGTTGTTCAGTGAGTTTTACCACCTTTCTTGCCACCATTGTTAAGTGAATCACTGCGGCTGATGAGTTAATAATCTGGTTGTTAAGTCAATCTGGCTTCCCCATTGAGTTTGCTTGTCAGAAGGTCACAAAAGGGGATCGCCTGATCATGGGACACTGAGGCTGTCATAAGTACGAACCAGTTGCTAAGATTTTGATCAAAAGTCCCTTTTTTCGGTGCCGTGTAACTTTGAACGGTCATGTAACAGATGGTTCTAAGTCGAGGACTCCTTGTGCATCTTCAGAGGGGTGTCCTTAATTCCCTTCTGCCTCTAAACCGTACGGGTCAAAAATGTCAAAATGGCAGCACCAACGACCACAGGATTGTATGTAGAACTGGGCAAAGTTCGTCTTGCCTGCTATTTGGGGGATTAATAATAATAAATAGCTAATTAATAACTACTTCTTAATAAATAATGCTATTATTAAGGCTGGATATGCTCTTGAGTCAGAGAAGGGTTATTGCAAGCCAGGGAATGTTTTGAGCAATTTTTCGAGGCGCAAACCATGATCCATTGGGTCAGGGTCAGGGTTAGCATTAGGTTAAAAGAGAAGGTTAGATCCTTGCCAAGAATCCTCTTAAGCCCTTTGTGGTCATTAAGCAAATCTAATTTCCCCTGTGGATGGTTTTTGAGGGTTGATGGATAACTTTTTGAACGGAAAAAACGACAGCTGAAACGGCTGACAGCTTTGTGTCCCAGATGGTTCTCCATCCCTTCGTTCTCTGCCTTCAAAGCCCGCCTGGACATCTCATAAATAAACCCTGATTTCTCTCTCTTGAGGTGGCTCTGCTCTGTCTCTTTCCGGGGCTATTTTTAAACACGGCTTCTTTAAACAAACTAGGATCTGTCCTTCCTCTGTTGGTTTTTCCATTTTAAAGGTTGTGCACACATCTGTCCGTTATCTTACTTGGAAACTCTTAACTCATTAAGATTTCTGGTTGCTACAACAGCCGCTCCCACTTTTCCAATAGACTCACAATTCAGCAATCACAACGGTCCTTTTTTTCACAGGGGGGAGAAAAACGGGGGGGGGGGGGAACTTGGGCTTGGGATGGATCTGGAGGTTGGAAAGTGGCAGCCTACGAAGTTTGGGGATTGGGTTCACTTGGAGGGGATGGGGAACCCCATTGAATTCTGGAATTACCCTTAGTCCTCGGCTTACAACCACAGTCGGGAGCAGGATTTCCCTTGCCAAACAACGTGGTTCTTACCCGAGTCAATTTAGCAGTTGTTAAGTGAAACATGGTCATTAAGTGAAACTGGCTTCCCCTTGCCAGAAGCCAGCTGGGAAGGTCACAAGTAGGGATCGCGTAATACATGCTGGTAGCTAAGTCCCCAAGTTTAGATCCTGCGACCCTGAAGAGGCTGCAAAGGTCGTAAGTGTGAGGACTGGCTGTAACCCACTCTTTTTGGAACTCCAGAGGTCCACTAAATAAATGGTTGTAAGTTGAGGACTACTGTATAGTTAGGGGATATGCATCTTGGCCAACCCAAAAGGCGACTCCTCCAAGGTCGCTTCTGACTCTGGTGTATTGTGTATTCTGTCCAGTCCTGAGTTGTGTGGAACAACAATAGAAGAAAGTGTTTGTAGCTCAGGGTTGAACGGTGGCGGTCCTTGGTCCTCTCTGAGCCTTGTGGGTTTCTTGTAGACGTTTCGTGATCCAACTGGGCAACAACATCAGTGCTAGAAGGGAGTGTAGACTGCAGAAAGGAGAGGGAGGAGGACTGAGGGGGTTCTTGGTGATTTCCTTGCAAACATCTCATGACCCAACTACAGAACATCATCAGTGCTAGAAGGGAGGTGGGAAGGGAGGAGGAGGAGGGAAGGAAGGAAGGAAGGAAGGAAGGAAGGAAGGAAGGAAGGAAGGAAGGAAGGAAGGAAGGAAGGAAGGAAGGAAGGAAGGAAGGAAGGACCGTGGGGTCCTTGGTGCTCTCTGAGCTTGGTTGCTTTCTTGCAAACATTTTATTACAGAGCTAGGTAACATCATCAGGGCGAAGGAAGAGGAGGAGGAAGAGGAAAAAGAGGAGGAGGAAGAAGAAGAGGAGGAGGATTGGGAAGGGGGGGGTCCGTAATGCTTTCTGAGCTGGGTGGTTTCCTTGCAGACGTTTCATGACCAAACTAGGGAGCATCATCAGTGCTATAAGGGGTGGTGTTTCTCTATGTTCCTATAAGGTGGCATGTCCTATCAACATAGGGGATGAAGAAACTGTGGAGATCACTCCCAATGCTGCTGGCACAAGCATTTTTCTATTTAGAAAAACAGCAAACCCTCCCTTCCCTTCTAGCGCCGATGACATTCCCTAGTTGGGTCACGAGACGTCTGCAAGGAAACCTCCCAGCTCAGAGGGCACCAGGGACCCCCACAGCTCCATCCTGAGCTACAAACTCTCCCTCCCATCTTGAAAATCTGGAGGATTCAGCCTTCTGGTTTGCAGAGGTTTTGTTCCTCTCCAAAACCCTCTGGGCAGGTCCTGGACTCTGCTGTCTGTGGCCCCAGGGCCAAATCGCTGGGTGGTGTTGCGATAGGTACAGAATAACCCGTGAGGAACAAGGATATGCACATGGAAACGTTTATGGGACTAGTTATGAATAATGATTCAGCCTCACACAGATACACTAAATTGAGCTAAAGTTTACTTTAAGAAATAGCACAGTCCAATAAACGGTCCTGGTCTTATACGTTTAACAGTCCAAAGAATATCCAATTACAAAGTCTTCTTACCAGTTGCCTTTGTCATTTACAGTAAACAAAGATTTGAAAGTATAAGCACAACAGAGAACCTTAGATAGCAACAGAATGTCAGAGAGACAGAATGTCAGAGAGAGTCAGCCATGATCTCTAGCTCCCTCTTGTGGCAACTTGCAACACAACTAATCGGAATACAGTGGTTTTGTCTTAAAGCTACAAACATATATTGTTGGTTTATATATTGTCAGGCCTACTAATTGGTGGACAGATTCCTAACAGGTGGGTCCCTTTTCTGGGGAGACACCCCCCCTCTCCCTGGCCCGGCTCTGTCCATGCCTCCCCCTTTGCCCCTCTGGAATGACCCTGGTTTTTTGACCCTGTTTCCGACAGCTCTACCTGAGCAGGGAATACAAAGCACCTGCAGGGCATCTGGCCCCACGGCTGCTGACTGAGGTGGACTCCCATCAGGTACAGCCTCCTGCTGCTTCTCGTGGTGTGGCAGCGGCGCATGGGGGCTGCATGGGGGCTGCTCTCTTTTCACGCAGGGGGGGAGGGGCATTCCACTAGCTTTTGCACGCTTCTCATGAATGGTGTGTGTGTATGGCATTTGGAAAACTGGCACTCGGGAATGTCTTGAAATGAAATGGGAGGGAGGGAAGAAGGAAGGAAGGAAGGAAGGAAAGGAAAAAGGGAAAAAGGAAGGAAGGACAGGGTGGGAGGGAGGGATGGAAGGAAGGAAGGAAAAGGAAAGAGGAAGGGAAGAAAGGAGGGAGATAAGGAGGGTAGAAGGAAAGGAAAGAAGGAAAAAAGGAGAGGAGGAAGGAAGGAAGAACATGGTGGGAGGGAAGGAAACAAAACGAAAGAGGGGGAAGAAAGGAATAACAGATTGGGAAGGAAGGATGGAAAAGGAAAGACGAAAAGAAGGAAAAAGGAGAAGGAAGGAAGAATGGAAAAGGAAAGAGGGAGGATAGGAAGGAGGGAGGGAGGAGGAAAACAAGGAAAGAAGGAAAAAGAGGGGGAAGGAAGGAAGAAAAAAAGGAAAGAGAGGGAGGGTAAGGAAAGATGGATGGATGGAAGGAAGGAAGGAAGGAAACAAACAATGGTTTGCAACAAAAAAAATCATAAATCCCTATCAATTGATCATGAAAGACTCCAAATAGCTACAAGTGCCAGTCAATACCCAAAATATTATCATTTGACCATAGGGTGGGGTGGGGGGGGGAGAGGCAGCCATAAGAGAGGCAACCAGTCATAAATCGAGGACTGCCTGCAAAGAGATAATCAAGTCTGTCTCCTTGTGGTAGAAGGACAAAACCAATCATCCCCAAGCTCTCTGACACACACACACACACACTCACACACACACACACACCAGGGGTGGGCCTACTCTGGACCCATCAATTCTGCAATCTAAAATTGCATTATTATTATTATTATTATTATTATTATTATTATTATTATTATTATTATTATTATTCATAAAAAACAACAGTGTACACAGCAAACGAGATAACTATGCTGGGTTTCGTATGATAAATCTCTGGTTGAACACTTCGACTAGTGTTTATTTGTGAACATTATGATGATGTCCGATGAAAGGAACGCTTGTCCCTATCAATAACTTGCGTCCATTTGAAATTGGATTCCCAGGGTGAGACTCGAACCCAGCACCCCTCCTTACAACAAGGAGGAATAAATTTGCAAAATTTGAGACCCCCCCAACAGAACCCATCAATTTCAAAGCAGGGGGGTGTTTTTGGAGTTTTGCAAGCAGTGGAGGCAGAAATTCACATCTTTCCTTGATCTGACATTTTGCCGAGGTTTGGAATTGCAGTAGAAAAATCTGGTCCTAAAATAAACCATGATTTGCACATTCTTGCACTAGCTTGACCCTGCCAAGAAATTCAAAATTTTCTCCTCTCTGGATTGAAAACTATTTTTTTGTTCATCCCAGCCCTCACATTCTTGGTCGGTGAACTACATACAGGTAGTTCTCAAATTACGACCACAATGGAGCCAACACTTGTCAAGTGAGTTTTACAACTTTTCTTGCCACCGCTGTTAACTGAAGCACAGAAGTTCTTAAATTAGTAACCCAGTCGTTAAGTGAATCTGGTTTCTCTATTGACTTTGAGTCAGTTGCCAAACACATCTGAGTTTTGATCACGTGACCATGGGGACCCTGCAGTAGTCATAAGTGTGAAAAACGGTCATCGGCCCCTTTTTACGGTGCCGTTGTAACTTTGAACTGTCAGTAAATGAACTGTTGTAATGGCTGAGAACAAGCCAGGATCTGCACAGTTCTTTGCCTGTTCCTAAATCGCATCCACAGACTTCAAGGCCCAAATAAATGGAAAGAAACGGGGTGGATGAGTTTGCTTGTTCCGGTCTGAGGAAACCATGGTTATCTAAATTAAAGTGGTAAACATTTCTGAGCTCGCTGGGATCTGCATGTGACCCATTAAATGAACGAAATTCCTTTCTTCCTGCCGGTTGTGGTAGCCAGGGAAACTGAGGAAAGCTTTTGAAAGTTGGCTGGCTAAAAGGAAAGAAACATCTAGGCAACATCTGTGTGAAACTGACCGGGAGCTTGCCTGTGGAGGGGGAATTGCAATTAGCCATCCTTTCCTCAAGAAAGGAGGGAAAGGGAGGGATCTCAGCTTAGCATTTTGACAAGTTTTCCAAGTTTGCAGCCTCTCCAGGACATTTGCAGGTAGTCCTCCACTTACGACCGAAATTGGAGCCCAAAATCTCAGTTGCTAAACGAGACAGTTTCTAAATGAGTTTTGCCCCATTTAACGACCTTTCTTGCTACAGTTGTTAAGCAAACTCTTGCAGTTCTTAAGTTAGTCACACGATTGATTCCATAATTCCTGTTGCTAAGCAAACCGGCTGTTAAGTCAATGGTGCCTGATTTTACAGGTGGTGCCTTTCTTGCCACGGTCATTAAGCGAATCATTGCAGTTGTTAAATTAGGAACGGGGTCATTAAGGGAATCTGGCTTTCCCCCATTGACCTTGCTAGTCAAAAGGTCACAAAAAGGGATCACATAACCCCGGGGCCCCTGCAACGGTCATAAACACGAGTCAGTTGCCAAGCGTCCGAATTTTTGTGATGGCAGGGATGGCGCAACCGATATAAACACACACCAGTTTGCTGAGCCTCAGATTTCGACCTCGTGACAATGTCAATGCTGCAACGGTCGTAAGTGTGAGCACAGATCATAAGTAACTTTTTTTTAAAAAAAAGGGGGTATTGTATTTTCAAATGGTTGCAAAGCAAACAGTTGTAAGCCAAGGACTTCATTTGCAGCTGCACTTATAATAGTGGTGCTTCTCTGCCCCCTGCTGTTTTTAATCTTCATTTGCGGATGGACACAATTTGCTGTTTCAATTTCTGACTCAATTTTCTAACGGAAAGCATGAAGTAAAAAGATATATCGGTGCTTTTTTAAAAAAAATTCAGGTAGTTCTCGACTTACGACCAAAGTTGAGCCCCAAATTTATGTTGCAAAATGAGAGAGGGGTTAAGTGAATTTTTGCCCCATTTCACAACCTTTCTCGCCCAAGTTATTAAAGGGAATCGCTGCATTCGTTACATGCAGGAACATGGTCCTTAAACGAATCTGGCTTCCCCCTTTGACTCTGGTTGTCAGAAGGTCGCAAAAGGGGATCATGTGAGAGTGTGACTGTCGTAAATATGAATCAATAGCCCAAGCATTTGAATTCTGATCATGTGAATACGGGTTCGCTTCGAACGGTCATAAGTGTAAAAAAGAATCATTACTCAATTTTTTTCAGTGCTGTCGTAACTTTTAACGGTCACTAAGTGAATTGTCTTAAGTTGAAGACTACCTGTATTCCCTGCCTCTCCTCTTCCAGATTTATTTTATTTTACTCTTTATTTTATTTGTATCTTGCCTTTATTATAATTGCAAATAATTCAAGGTGGTGGACACATTTAATACCCTGCTTTCTTCCTCTTCCTGTTTTACCTAAAACAACAACCCTGCCAGGTTGGCTGGGCTCAGAGAAAGCGACCGGACCAAGGTCATCCAGCTGGTTTTCATGGCTAACGCAGGACTTGAACTCACGGTCTTCTGCTTCTTCTGAACACCCACTGGAAGCCCTTGAGATGTTGGTCTGCCCATGATGATTTTTTGTCATTTTGACACCCTTTTTTCTTCCCCCCCCCCCCCACAAAACCCCCAGGTTTTTGACAACAGTTCAGACGCCATCGCGATTCACGCCATCGGGGTCCTTACCTCCATCATGGCTACCTCTCCCGCTGCTAAGGTAAGAGGTCAGACACATATACACACGGCATGTCTGAATACCCCAGAATGGCGATAGCTGGGTGGCTTTCTTGCAGACATCTAATGACCCAACTAGGTAATGTCATCAGTGCTAAAAGGAGGAGGACTGTGGGGTCCTTGGTGCTCTCTGAGCCTGGTGGGTTTTTTGCAGACATTTCATGACCCAACTAGGGAACATCATCAGTGCTAGAAGAGACTGCATATAAACAGGAAGCAACCCACCCTTTTCTCTCGCACTGATGATGTTCTCTAGCTGGGTCATGAAACATCGGAAAGAAAGCCACCAAAATCAGAGACCACCAAAGCCTCCTCCTCCTCCTTTCTACAAATCCTCTCCCTTCTAGCCCTGATGATGTTCCCTCCTTGGGTCATGCAACGTCTGCAAACAAACGGCCAAGGTCAGAGCATTAAGGATCCCACAGTTCAACTTTGAGCAACAAAGATTCACTTCTATTGAGATAGATGATAGATTGATGGAGAGATGGAGGAATGGAGGTATGGCATGATTAGATGATTGGATGATTGGATGGATGGCTAGATAGATATTTTATAGATTAGAGAGAGAGGGAGGAAGAGGGAGATGATTAGAGAGAGAAAGAGAAAGGCAGGCAACCGGATAGATGGATGGATGGATGGATGGACAATTGGATGAAGGGATGGATGGAGAGATGGATGGATAGATGAATGGATGGATGGATAATTAGAGGAAGGGAAGGATGTTTGGATGGATGGCTAGATAGATATTTTAAAGATTAGAGAGAGAGGGAGGAAGAGGGAGATGATTAGAGAGAGAAAGAGAAAGGCAGGCAACCGGATAGATGGATGGATGGATGGATGGACAATTGGATGAAGGGAGGAATGGATGGATGAATGGACAATTGGATGAAGGGATGGATGGAGAGATGGATGGATAGATGAATGGATGGATGGATAATTAGAGGAAGGGAAGGATGATTGGATGGATGGCTAGATAGATATTTTATAGATTAGAGAGAGAGGGAGGAAGAGGGAGATGATTAGAGAGAGAAAGAGAAAGGCAGGCAACCGGATAGATGGATGGATGGATGGATGGACAATTGGATGAAGGGAGGAATGGATGGATGAATGGACAATTGGATGAAGGGATGGATGGAGAGATGGATGGATAGATGAATGGATGGATGGATAATTAGAGGAAGGGAAGGATGTTTGGATGGATGGATGGACAATTGGATGAAGGGATGGATGGATGGATGGATGGATGGACGAACAATTAGAGGAAGGGAGGGATGTTTGGATGGATGGATGGATGGACAATTGGATGAAGGGAGGAATGGATGGATGGACAATTGGATGAAGGGATGGATGGACAATTGGATGAAGGGAGGAATGGTTGGATGGACAATTGGATGAAGGGATGGATGGATAATTGGATGAAGGGAGGAATGGATGGATGGACAATTGGATGAAGGGAGGAATGGATGGATGGACAATTAGAGGAAGGGAGGGAGGGAGGGATGGATGGATGGACAATTGGATGAAGGGATGGATAGATGGATGGATGGACAGATGGACAATTAGAGGAAGGGAGGGATGTTTGGATGGATGGATGGATGGGCAATTGGTTGAAGGGAGGAATGGATGAATGGACAATTGGATGAAGGGAGGAATCAATGGATGGATGGATGGATGGACGGACAATTAGAGGAAGGGAGGGATGGATGGATGGACAATTGGATGAAGGGATGGATGGATGGATGGACAATTGGATGAAGGGAGGAATGGATGGATGGACAATTGGATGAAGGGAGGAATAGATGGATGGACAATTGGATGAAGGGAGGAATTGATGGATGGACAATTGGATGAAGGGATGGATGGATGGATGGACAATTAGAGGAAGGGAGAAATGGATGGATGGACAATTGGATGAAGGGATGGATGGATGGATGGATGGATGGATGGATGGATGGATGGACAATTAGAGGAAGGGAGGGATGTTTGGGTGGATGGATGGATGGACGGACGGACAATTGGATGAAGGAAAGATTGGATGGATGGACAATTGGATGAAGGAAAGAATGGATGGATGGACAATTGGATGAAGGGAGGAATGGATGGATGGATAGTTGGATGAAGGGAGGAATGGATGGATGGACAATTGGATGAAGGGATGGATGGATGGATGGACAATTGGATGAAGGGATGGATGAAGGGATGGAAAATTGGATGAAGGGATGGATGGATAGATGGACAATTGGATGAAGGGAGGGATAATTGGATGGATGGATGGATGGATGGATGGATGGATGGATGGATAGATAGATAGATAGATAGATAGATAGATAGATAGATAGATAGATAGATAGATAGATAGATAATGGAAGGAGAGAAAGAGAGAGAGGGAGACTCCCTGAAGTTTGCCAAATGACCCACCATGGTGTGGAGGGTTAACCACTGATTGTCTTCTCCAGGAGGTCTTCAAAGAGAGAATTGGCTACTCCCACCTCTACGAGGTCCTGAAGAGCCAGAGTCAGCCCACCAAGAAACTCCTACAAGAGCTGCTCAACATGGTGAGAACATTGCACTTTCTGATTTGGGAGCCTTCTTTGTTTTCATGGCTTTTTGCATTTGGTCCTTCAAAACTGAAGAGGTTTATTTGGGGCGATAGCCAGGGTCTGAAAATGGTTTATAGATGCTTTTTTTTTTTTAACTGCTTAACTCACCTTCCCAGTGTAGCCTACCACTTTAGGATGTGGAGGATGTCTCCTTTCACAATCCCACTTGGCCTTTTTTCAAGGTCAAAATTGAATTGAATTAGGGATAGAATTGAATTAGAGTCAGACTTGAATTAGAATTAGAATTAGAATTAAAATCAGGATTAGAATTACATCAGAATTAGAATTATTAAATCAGAACTACGTTTAGTATTGGAATTAGAATTGAATTAGGATTAAAAAGGGATTGGAATTAGAATTATTGTATTAGAGTTACTTGAGAATAATTAGATTTAGAATCGAATTAGAATTCAAATGCAATTATGATTAAATGTTGAGTCAAACTCAGTTAGAAGAGTTGAAATTCAACTAGAATTATCAAATGAGAATTAGGTTTACAACTGAATCAAAATCAGAGTTAGAATTAGAACCAAATTGGAATTGTTAACTTAGAATTAGAACTGAATTAAAATCAGAGTTGAATCAGGGTTGGAATTAGCATTAGCCATAACTCACCTTCAGACCGGTGACCCTTTTCCCAGGCTGTTGAAGGGGATCACGCCGCCTCCCCTCCGCGCCTCATCCACAATGAGCAGCCGCTGCTGATCCTGACTCAGTGGATTCCCGAGCTCACCTCCCAAGACCTCCAGATATTCCTTTCCGAGTGGCTGAAGAAAATCTGCAATGCTTCACTCCAGAGCCTCACCACCTGCGTCCGGGCAGGCATGGTGGGTTGCCTGTTGGATGCGCTGAGTGCCGCGCAGCAGAATCTCGACCGCAAATGCACCGAGAACCTTGTCGACTTGCTGCAAGCGCTTGGCAGCCTCTCGATCCGTCCGGACGAGTTACGGCAGTTGCTGAAACTCCTCCGGACCGAGAACGGTGCAGGTTGCCACCCGTACACCGTGCAAGTTGTGCGAGCTCTTTCGGGCATGGCACGCAAGGAGAGACCTGATCGGGCCCTGCAGTATTTCGACCTGGTGCCCAGCATGGCGGGAATCATGGTGCCTACTATCCAGAAGTGGCCCGGAGTTGGCTTCGCCTTCCACGCCTGGCTGTGCCTCCTAGCCGAAGAAACCAAGGACGCTCCAGAGGAAACGGGACGGCTGAAGCGGAAACAACTGTACAGGTGGGAGTGCCTGGCACACTGTGGCGTGAGACCCCATCTTCCATGCTCCGAAAGGGATTGGGGAACCCGACCTCTGGATTAGAGGGAGGATTGGAAGCCAGAGATCATTCTGTCAAGCTGGCACCTGGGCTTGAGAGCAATGTTTCTCCATTTTGGCAAGTTTAAGATGGGTGGACTCCAACTCCCAGAGTCCCCCAGCCAGCATGCTTTAAGTTATGTAGACTACAACTCCCAGAATCCCCCAGCCGGCATGTTTTAAGAGGGGTGGACTCCAACTCCCAGAATTCCCCAACTGGTAAGCTTAAGTTATGTAGACTACAACTCCCAGAATCCCCCAGCCGGCATGTTTTAAGAGGGGTGGACTCCAACTCCCAGAATTCCCCAACTGGTAAGCTTAAGTTATGTAGACTACAACTCCCAGAATCCCCCAGCCGGCATGTTTTAAGAGGGGTGGACTCCAACTCCCAGAATTCCCCAACTGGTAAGCTTAAGTTATGCAGACTACAACTCCCAGAATCCCCCAGCCAGCATGCTTTAAGATAGGTGGACCAATGTCAGAATTCTCCAGCCCGCATGGCAGACTAGGCAATTCTGGTAGTTGAAGTCCACTTACCTTAAAGTTACCACAGCCAGAAAGATAACCCTAAACTAACCATGATTGAAAAAGCAGGCAGGTTGCTCCATTCTGCTGGAAAAAGTTTATTGTCCACTTAGTTTGGGAAGTAGGACTTCACACCTGCTCAGGTGAGCCTAAAAGCCTGACCTCAGGTGGGCACCTTCCTTCCCATCCCGCACAGCTTTTTCACAGCCAGTGGGACCGGCTTCGAGGCCTTCTTCACCACGGAGGGCATGTTGGTGGTGGCTGTTTGCACCAAGAAGGAATATATGACGGTCGCTTTGCCAGAGATTCTCTTCAACGACGCAGCCTGGGTGAGCGACGGCTGGGCTGGGCAAGTTTGGGGGGTCCAGGAACAAAATCCAGGGGTCACCACACAGCCGATGCTGGATATTTGTAGCTGAGTCAGATGCCCTCCGGAGACCTTAGATAGCAATTATACTCAGATCGATCGAAATTGTACCAGAGAGGCTCGTCTGGATGGCTGCATTGTCAACCCCCCTCCAAAAAAGTTACACATTTGGGGTACCCTTTTTGGGGGGGAGGATGCAGGGATATCCAAAGAGGGGCCCCCAAAACATCAAGATAGCATCTCTGGCCAATTAAAGACACAATAGAATAATCACAGGATTCGGATCATATATAAGTACGGCTGCCATCTTGACTTTTCTGACCTGTATTTCCTGTGGCCACCTTTGGGAGGGGAGAGGCTTTATTTGGGGAAAATAACAGAGAGACCCCTCCCCCTCTAAATCTCTAACCTGCGCTGATCAATTTAAGAACTTTAACAGGAATTTTAAACTTTAGAAGGCTAGTTTTTAATGGAGCCAAGAAAATTACAGGTGTTCCTCCACTTACAACCACTCATTTAGCGACCATTCGAAATTGCAATGGCACTAAAGAGACTGACTTAATAACCAGTCCTTGCACTCATGACCATCGCAGCCTCCCCACAGTCCTGTGATCAAAATTGCAACATGCTTGGCAGTGCGATAGTAGCGCCCCCCCACCATCCTCTGATCGCCGTTTGCAACCTTCCCAGCCGTCTTCTGATGAGAAAAGTCAATGTGGGGATCTGGATTCACTTAATGACTGCATGATTCATTTAACAACTGCAATTTACTTATTTGGAAACTTTATACAACTGCCCACTCATTCTCGACGACCCTGGGCATCTTGTTTTCCTTAACAACAAAAAGTCTTAAAATCGGGCACGGCTCCCTTAACAGCTGCCTTGTTTAACAATGCAAATTCAGGTCCCAGTTGTGGTCGTAAGTTGAGTCCTACCTATAACAAGGTACCACTTGGAGAAGGTATCTCTTGAAACGTATCTGCTTGGACGATAGTTTTCCGCATCGACCCATGTTTTGTCCCTAACGCTTTTCATCGCCTTTCCGTTCTGTATCCGCAATCTGACAAATGTCACCGTTCTGATGGAGTGAAACCGCCAATCTTTGCTTCCTTTCATTGCTAGCATTGTGTTGACGTTGTCCACATCGTGGGCCGCCGGCTGTTCAGTCAGAATCTGGTGAACATTTTCGTAGATGGGGAGTCCCGGAAAGAGGCTCAGCTGCGTTTCCCGTCCCTCGGCGAGGTACGTTGTCCTTGGGTTACACCGTACGTTTTTATTGATCTGTAAAAACTGCACCCAGGAGGATGCGGACAGTCAGAGGATTGTTAAAACCAGTCCTATTGGTGACAACTTTAGGAAATCTGGATCACATTCATTCCTCCAAAGGGATCTCTAGGACAACTCACCGTGGCCAGTTCATTATGTCCGACTCCCCGTAGGACAATCCAATGCTGTGTCAATCATTTCTGTCAGTTACTTTTATTATTTTCATTTTCATCAAAATTATTGTAGCCGGGGGTGGGATTCAGCCGGTTCCAACCGGTTTGGGTGAACCGGTTATTAAATTTACATCTAGTTCACCAAATTTGAAGGCGAGAAGCTTCTTGGATGAGAAGTGAAACGTCTTCCAAGAATAACCAGGAAGTCCAGTTGGGATAACCATGACTGCGTGACAGAGAAGTTCCATAGATATCTGAAGAAAGTGTTTTTAAATGGTAGCCATCCGCATCCCTTTCTGGGTTTTATAACGGGACATAGAAGACGTTTCACTTCTCATCCAAGAAGCCTGAAGAAGCTTCTTGGATGAGAAGCGAAACGCCTTCAAAGAAAAACTAGGAAGTTCAGTTGCCTCTTGGAAAAGCACCTTTGGGACATCTTCTTCAGATGTTCTCCAGGTGGTTTGGACTTCAGCCCACACAATTTTGCACGATCGCTTCAGAGGGATTATGGTGTTGAAGTTCTAGTGGTTTGGAGGACACCAACTTGGAAAAAGGAAGTTCTAGAAAATAGGACAAGGCCATGCATATTTATACCTTCTGAATGTCCAATTTTTCTCCTCTTCCTTGGCCAGGCCTTCACGTCTTGCTGCATTGGTTCTGCTGGCCATCGGACCACAACCACGTCCACGATCTACTCACCCCCATCTCACTCTCTGGACCTGGATATCCCAGTGCATCCCTTTCTGAACCGCTCACAGTCCTTCCCGGCATCTCTGGCTTCTCACACCTGGACCCCCATCCCGCCCCGGGAAAGCATGGTTTCTACCATGATCGCGGGGACCCAGGACACTGAATGGGGGATGCCCACCTCTCTGGAGGGCCACTTGGGGTCAGTTGCTATCTTCTACGAGGCACTCCAGCCTGCTCAGGTGAAGGCCCTCTTCTTGGCAGGTAGGGCCCTGGAGGAACCGTATGTTTTGTCCATTTCACCCAAGGAGGCTTGAAGGATAGGTAGATTGGACTGATGTTTGGGATGGGGATTTTAGTGGTCCAAACAGAGCAGAACAAGAACAAGGAGGAAAGCAGGAGATAAGGGTGGGGACATGTCTTGATGGAGGACAATCCTGCAAAACCTCAAGCAGAAGAGGAGGACCTGCTCCTGTTGCCCTCTGGATTTGAGGACACCAAGTCTTCTTGCTTTGATTTGACATCAAGTCTTCCTTCTTCTGTAGGACCAAATATTGCCTCACCCTTTAAGCCCGAGGGAGATTTTGGGGAACTGAGTAGCAAATTGCTTTTGTACTACACACCCCAGGTAAGGCCAAGTCTGAATTTCTGCACACCTTTGGTCAGCCTCCTCTACAAGGAGGACCTTGCCTGATGTCAGGACCCCGTTTGGCCATCCTCAAAGCTGGTCTTTTCCCTTTTTTTTCTTCTTCTTCTCCTTTGGTGGTTTTCTAGGCCTGTAAAAGCAACATCTGTCTGGACCTTTCTCCAAACCATAACCTGGATGGGAGGCTGACGGGGCATCAAGTGGTGAACTGGGATGTTAAGGTAGGTGGAAATCCATACTCATGTGTTTGAGGAACCATCTTGACTGTCGGGAGGAAATTGTCCCAGCTTCTCTCTGCAACTGTTAGCTTGTCCGTAGGACCAAGTCAGGTCTCCAGGGCAGTTCTACTACCACCATCCACCCCATTTTGGGGTCTTCTGAAGTCCACGTTGTGATGGGTTTCTCAAGTTACGAAGCTTTTGTTTTGGGTACTGCACAGGATGTCATCAACTGTGTTGGCGGGATGGGAGCCCTCCTCCCTCTGCTGGACCAAATAGCATCTCAAAAGGAAGAAAGCAAAGAGATCCAGGAGATCCATGATTTGGTGGGCCCAGAGTTGACGTCTTCACAGAGCGCTCAAGGCTTACACATTCCCCTGGGGAAACCTTCAGGTGATACAAATCTGCCATCTTGTATGTGTGTGTGTGTGGGGGGGGGGGGAGAATAGCACAGATGGGCTAGGGAATTCTGGGAGTTGAAGTCCACCCATCTTAAAGCCACCAACACGATTATGAAGGTGATGTCCCTTGTTTGGTTTTCCCAACTTAAGAGGGCAAGTTGGAGAAGAATGGAGTGGCCGCTTTTCTACTACTGGTGAAGAATTTCCTGTGTGGTCACCAAGTCAATCAGGAGAGTTTGATCCGATGCCATGGCCCTGCCATCATTGGAGCCTTGCTACAGAAGGTGAGCATCCATACCTACGTCCGTAGAGGGAGGTGGTCTCATCTAGGTTTCCAATGTTTTGATCTCTGTTTCCCTTCTCGGTTGCTTTATGAACCCAAACATGACCATGTTGCTTCTTGATCAAGAGTGTTTCAACGTAATCTTCTTCCCAACCTCTCATTCGAGTTCTGGATCTTTTAATAGTCTCCTGACCCTTGTTTTTCAAATCCAGCCAAATCCAGCTAAGGGCGGCCCCTGATGAACTAAATACGGGTAGTTCTTGATTTATGGCCGTAATTGGAACCCAATAATTCATTGTTAGCTGGCATGGTCATTAAGTGAGGCCTCATATGACCATATCCAATTTTACAACATCATTTGTTGCCGTTAATAAACAAAACATCCTGTAATTTCAACTTGTGATTTCCTGCTAGCTTCCCCAGTGTCACGGCTTGTGGGAAGCCAGCTGGGAAGGTTGCAAATGGCAATCATGTCAGCCCATGATACTGAAGCCATCATAAATAACGTGCCAGTTGCCAGGCACCTGAATCACAGTGACCTCAGGGACATTACAACGGTCATAAGTTCAAGGATCAATCATAAGTTACTATTTTTCAGAATTCTCTTAGCAGCTGCTAAAGAAACGGTTGTAAATCAAGGACTTCGTAGTGTTGCACCATTTATTACTGTTTCCCCAAAACAGAATTGTCCATTGTCAAAAATTCAAGATGGTGCTCTCCCCCAACCATTTAATTGAAAATCCTCCCCTTTTTTATAAGCGTCATAACCTACGTAGTTTCAGACACATGATGGTGACCATCATGGTTTAATTTTTCTGAGCCCGCCTGCCATGGTGAGCCTTCCTTTGCTTCTTTCTCTTCATACAATGTGTTTCCATAACATTCTCTCATGCCGTTTTCTAATATTTCTCTTTTTTGGAACCCAGTGAGTAGAATAGGTCTCACTTTTCTCCTTTCCTGACATGTGAGATTAAAGATCTCCCAATCAACCCTTGGTGAAGGTTGGAGGATCCAGCAGGAGACCTGGTCCCATCCCATAATGATGTGTGGGGCCCCAATTCCTCTTCAACTTCAGTGGGAATAATGGGCATTGTAGTCCTGAGCATCAGTTCCTTGGCGTTAGATCCCACAGGGTTGGGTCTGGAAGAGCAGAAGGAGTTTTGATGGGTAGCAGGAAGAAGTCGCAGGAACTCTGCTCTTGGGCAGGGTTCCTGGCCAGATACGGAGGGCACAATCTTCATGTAGATCTTCTTTCCGTGTTCCGCAGGTCTCCAGCCAGTTGATGGACATGAACGTCCTCGTGGCCTCCAAGATTCTGATGGAGCAGGTGGCCAACGAAGGACACAACTTCTTGCTTCACCTCTTCTACCAGGCCCTTCTCTTTGACTTCCGCATCTGGACCAACAGTGACTTTGCCGTCCGGCTGAGTAAGGGCCAGGTGGTCTAGATTGAAAGACCTATCATCCTTGTGGAAAAGATTGGTCTTTCAAGAGAACGAGAAGACCCTTTTTTCTACCTGTGGAGCATCACAGAGTCTTTCCATGGGTTGAAATTCTTCTCCAGGGTCAATGATATCCTTTCATTTCCTGAGCCCAAAATTAGCTACTTCCTATGGAAGTCCTTCCTTTGGTCAAGTGGCCCCATTTCCATGATGTCTCAAGAGAGATGTGGGTGAAACCACTATCTAAGGAGGACCCTTGCCTTGAGAATAGGATGGGCAGGTGTAGCTCACCTTCCTCCTCAACTTATCTCTCTCTTTGATAGGTCACATCGACTACCTGTCCAACATAATTAAGGATCACAAACAAAGGATACGGAAGAAATATGGAACGCAGTACATCCTAGATTCCATCCGGACCTATTACGGGTGAGTTAAGAGAACAATGCAAAGTCCTCCTTGCTTGGTTCCTGGTCAAGGTGTGCCTTCCTCTAACAGAAAAACAGATCCTTTTTTCTCTGTTATGACCCTTTTCCTGCTTCTTCTCCTCAGAACCTACAAGGAGAAGCCGATGGCCACTGATAACCTCCGTACAGTGCAAAAATCCCTCTTCAGCCTGATCCAGGACTTCTTCTGCAGGAACATCTCCAGCGATGAGATGCAAAGCACCATGAACTACCTGGCAGCTGTAAATGATGAGAACCAGGTGGGTTGGAAACCGAACCAAGAACTTGCAGAAGAAACAGGCTGGATGGATGAACATCAGGATGCCTGGATGGATGAAGGGACGGATAGGAGGGTGGACAAATAAATCAATGGTTGGGTGGATGGGTGGGTGGATGAACGGACAGATGAATAGGTTGGTAGGCAGATAAATCAATGGGTAGATGGGTGGGTGGACTGGATGGATGGATGGGTGGATGAACAGGTGGGTGGGTGGATGAATTGGTAGATGGATTGATGGCCTCCCATTATCAGATAAGTAAGCTGTCAACTCATAAAACATACATGTTTTATAGTTGACAACAGAAAGAAGGGGGGAGTTTCAAAGAGCAGGCAGCAGTGTGGAATCGAAAGTACATTCCATTCATACTTTCTTCAGAGACTGATTAGATGGCTGCAGCTTCTGCCATGCAAAAATCTAATTGGAGAGCATGTTTGAGGACTCTTGGCTATGGACATGTTTCGTTGGGGAATATGAATTATGATATACCCAGAGGGGTAGGGGGAAAAGCAGGGTCAAGGATGACAGTGAATTACGTGTCCAGAGTCGGCTGCACCCAGGTCATACCGACATGTTGACTTCCAATAAATCCTTTGAAGTTTTGGGGAGTCTGGCTCGAGACTGGTGATTTAATTGGGCTAACTGCCTGAATCCTGACAACAGCCTACTTATTCAACCTGCCATCTTGCAGATACGTTGGACCTCATCTCTCAGAATTCCTCTCCTGCAGAGCCAAAGGCTAGGAATTTTGAGGTCAACCCTACCTTAGAAAGCTCCCTGTGGAAGGGAAATGTCCTGAAGTATGAAGTCTTGCGTTGGACCGCTGGTCCAATGGAGAGGTCAAATCTCAGATTTCAGATCTACCCCAAACCAAGATCAGCGGATTAACCATGGGCAACATCTAGCAAGGTTTAACATGATCTTTCCAAGAGGTGCCCCCAGGACAAACCGAGACTGTTGCATTGAGATTCTGAGTAGACCTGGACTTGATATAACAGCAGTTTCTACCTTCTGGTGCATCTCGCAGGTTTGTGGGATCCTGGAAGTGATCCAGAGCTTGCAGAAGAGTTCTCCGTGTCAAGATCAGCTCTTCACTTTCTTGTTCGAGCGGGGAAATGTGGAGGTCTTCTTCTCCCTGCTCATCCAACGGAAGTTCTCGGATGAAGTCCGGGAGAGAATCTTCAAGGTAGGAACTCATCTCCATGAGCTTTGGGTGTCTCCCTGGGGTTCTGCTCCTCGTGATGGGTCCAAGTGGACCTTCTCAGTTGATGGAGACTTGAAGCCGATCCTATGGTCGTGTGTGGAGCTCCTGTGTTGGCCCAGGGGTGGGAGATAAGCACAAAACCAGCTGTGTTGTGCAGAAAGGGTGTGATTTTCTGACCTGAACCAGAATAATAAGAGATAATAATAATAATAATAATGTCTTCTAATCAAGGAGAGAAGCAATTAAGAGAAAATTAAGGAGAAACTCCCTGACAGGGAGAGCAATTAATCAGTGGAACAGCTGGCCACCAGAAGTTGTGAATGCTCCAACCCTGGAAGCTTTTTAAAAAGATGTTGGATAACCATTTGTCTGAAGCGGTGTAGGATTTCCTGCCTAGGCAGGGGGGGTTGGAGTAGAAGACCTCCAAGGTCCCTTCTGACTCTGTTATTCTAGTCTATTCTATTTTAGTCCAGCCTCCTGCTCAAGAACCTCCCTGGGGTTCTTCGACCAACTGGATCTTCTCAGTCGATGGCCTTAGAGTCTTGAAGCCTCTCATAGATTTCAAGGTTGTAGTTGTGTGTGTGGAGCTTCTGTGTAGGCACAGGAATGTGACGTAACTCCATAACCAGCTGTGTTGTGCAGAAGGCTGTAATTTTCTCATCTGAACCAGAATAACACAATAGCTGAGTTATAAAGGACCTTGAGATCTTCAGGTGTAACTTCCTGCTCAAGTTCTTCTACCAGTGATGGAAATGAGGTTGGATCCAACTAGATCTTCTCAGTCGATGGCCATAGAGACTTCAAACCTCTTGTACACTCCAAGGTTGTGGTTGTGTGTATGTGGAGCACCCTATGTAGATGCAGAGTTGGAGAACATCCCAACAGACCACAGCTGCGTTGTGAAGAAGGCTCTTAGTCTTCACCTCTGGGCAGGAAGATCTCCAAACTCTACAGAAAGTTACTCATCTCCTGCTAAGAAACAGCCTCATTGGGCTGCCTTCCTAATGCAGGTGGTCCTCAACTTACAACCATTCATGCAGTGACCATTCGAAGTCGCCATGGCATTGAAAAAAGTAATGTCTGACCGTTTTTCATGCGATCCCCTTTTTCTGAGGAGCAAAATCAACGGCAGTGATTCACTTAACAGCTGTGGCAAGAAACGTCATAAAATGGGGCAAGGTCCCTTTCACAACTGTCTCACTAAGCAGCATAAATTTGGGGCTCAGTTGTGGTTGCAAGTCGAGAACTGCCTGTATTGGAGACATCTTTCCCAGCCCAGTGACCTCCAGTGACCTTGCTGTGCAATGCCCATCATGCACGGCCAGCTGGGTGCAATGGGTGCTGTGGTTCAACCTGTTGAGAGCGTTACAGCTGATACCACCATATCCCAGGTGCCCCTCCAGTGCAAACCACGTTGTTATTCTTGTTTGTTTTTGCACAGATTTTGTACAAGTTGCTGAAGTATGAGAGGATCCATGAACGGTACAAACACCGCTTGAAGCTGAAGGACATTGGCTACCATGGCTTCATCTCATGCCTGAACGACATCCCAGTTTCCATATTGTTCTTCCGGTGCCTTCTGGAGCAAGTCCTTGGAGCAGGTACCTGCCCAGGGGCCTCTCATAGTTTCTCTGGTGGCTTTGGGGCCTGGAAGGTTCAATGGAACTTCAGGAGAACCAAAACACCATTGTTCGTTGCAGTCCCACTACGCATCTCTCCCGCTTGATTGTGAACATCGTGGATCATTCTTGGTCCAATTCTTGGTGCTGAGTACAGCTTTCTCCTAACCTGCTGGGTCAGTTTCAGATGAGTTTTGGAGCATGGATCCAGAAAGAAAGTGGGCAGGATCTTGGTTGAGTTCTAGACTTGCTTTGCAGTAGCTAACTAAAGAGAGTTGAACGCTTGCACGTTCTTTGTACTTTCCTAAAGAGGACGTTGTCCTCTCATGTGACTTGGTTTGAGAGCATAGTGGTTGTCAGAATGTGTGACCCTTTGCATCTCTGGAGAAGAGTGAGCCAGAAGGAGAAACAGCTGAAGCCCACAGTTGGCAATGTTCTCAAATGTGTAGAGACCACCTACAGTAGAAATCCATCAACCCATGTGAGATACCTACACATTGTGTCTAGGTTTCCACCATAGGCTAGACTACATCAAACTTCTTCTTCCTGGTTCAAGTATGGGTTGGGAGATGAGCCAGTGGCTTTGCGGTCCTCAACTTTTACAAACATTTCAACATTTGAGATCTTCTGTACAGTGAGATTTGACTGCCAGAAGAGGTTCCCTGTGAGTAATGTTTATTTTTAGGAGGGTCTGTAAATCAGCTAAAACTTTTTAGCTTAAATCCAAGATAAGGAAGGGCTTCCAAGAGTTTTAACAAGGTTCAGAATGAAGGGAGAAGGTCTTTTACAAACATTTCAACATTTGAGATCTTCTGGACAGTGACGTTTGACTGCCCTGTGAGTAAGGCTTATTTTTAAGAGGGTCTGTCAATTAACATTTCTCAACCTTGGCCGCTTGAAGATGGGTAGACTTCAATTCCCAGAATTCTCCAGCCAGCCATGCTGGCTCGGGAATTCTGGAAATCCACCCACCTTTGCAAGGCAACCAAAGCTGAAAAAAAACTGATATGTTGTATTCATCAAATACTAAACAGAGTGGGTTTGTGTTTGGTTGACCTGAGGAGCTTAGATGTTGTAGGAACCAGCTGCTTCACATCTGCCCCTGTGGATTGACGGATTTGCAAAAAACTACCTGAACATGATTCTTATGTGTAGGGTGACAACAACCTGAGAACTTTCGTCGTCATTGTCGTAATTCTTAACTGTTCTTTGCATTTGTGAGAACCCGTCAAACATTTCGTGCTTTAACATGGTTTTGACATAAGTGAAAAGCCATTTTGATCTTTGTTTTCTTATTCTCAGATTCCCCAAACTACAAGGATCTGATGGCTGTCGTGTACCTCTCCCACCGGGCAGATCTGACAGTCAGACTGGACATCTGCAGGAAGGTATATAGGACTTGGAACCCCTTGGTCCAACGGGAGTGAAACAGGAAGTGGTTTTGAGAGGTCCTTGGTACTCTCTGAGCTTACTTGTTTCCTTGCAGACATTTCATGACCCAACTAGGGAACATCATCCGTGCTTGAAGGGATTGTATATAAACAGAGAGCAGATTTCCCCACCCTTCCAGCATTGATGATGCTCCCTAGTTGGGTCACGAAATGTCTGCAAGGAATCAAGTAAGCGCAGAGAACACCAAGGACTCCGTAGTTGTCATCCTCCTCTTCCCTGCAAACCCCACTTCTTGTGTTGACGATGTCACCTAGTTGGGTCATGAAACGTCTGCACGAAAACCACCAAGTTCAGAAAGCACCAAGGGCTGCACAGTCCCCCCCCCACACACACCTGTACTTCTAGGGATGAATTAGCTTAGATTCAGTGCAAAAACACAAGGTGTAAGTTGCAGCTACCCCTGAAGGCCTTTCAGCCTCGCCTGGTCGTTCCCAGGCAAACGTTGGACAGATTCCTGTATAACAGGCAGGAAACAATGAAGTAGAACTCTAGGCAGGTGGATCTGGTTGTCCGTGCCTGGCACTGACTCCCTTTCTCTCCCTCTCCAGCTCTTCCACCTCATTTACTCACAGCACGACATGGTGAAGCAGCTGGCCAAGCTGGCAGGCTGGCAGGACACCCTCACCAAGCTCTACGTCAAGGAGTCGTACGAGTCTCGCCAACACAGCCTGTCGAACTCGGCCAACGGAGTGGACTTCTTGAAGTTCTCGGAGCAGCAGGCCAGCCTGGAAAGGGGGAAAGAGCTGGTGGGCTTTAGCCCCTCGGCCTCTGAACTGCCAGACCTGGACGTCTTCCTCCCCCTGGACTACGAAGCGTCTGACCACGAGCTGTCCGAAGGTTTCTCGGACCTGTCCATCTCTCCCACCAGCCAGAAGAACAAGGTCTTCCAGTCGTACGCCTTCAAATCCTTCGACTCCTTGGAGCTGGCCAGCCACTCTTCCTTGTCCAACATCATGGATCTTCCTGGGCAGGGAGAGGCCCACCCAGGAGGCCCAGCCGACCGCGTCTACCACCCGCTCTCACCTTTCTCCAATTCCCTCTTTGACCTCGGCTTGGATTTGGGAAGCAGCAGCTCAGCCGCCACCTTGGAAAGTGGCAACCAGACGCCCCTCAGCCTTTCTGGGACTCCATCCCCTCTGGAGAGCTTCAAGCCGTTCCCGGGTTCCAGGGCTCGGAAGAGCTCCAGCTTGTCCAATGTGCTGGACGAGACGAGCTATCAGGAAACGCTGCCAAGCGACAGCATCTCCAACACCAGCAACCCTCAGGTGAGTTTGGATGTCCTCAGGAGGTCTTCTCCCTCAGCGGAGGGCCTCGGTTCTTGACCCGGTATTTTGTGGATTTTCCTCCCCATGGGTTCCTCTTCGGCCAGCACCTGGTCCTCGTTTTTTATAAGGGCAGTCCTGAACTTACAACGGTTCGTTTAGTGACAAATGGTACTGAAAGAAGGGACTGATGATGGGTTTTTTTCCCCCACGGTCATGCGGCCAAATTCAGATGCTCGGCAACGGACTCGAAGTCATGATGGTTGCAATGTCCCCTAGATCAGTGGTCACCAACTGGTGGGCAGGGGACCACTGGTGGTCCATGAGAAAATTTTGGTGGTCTGCAGAGAAATGTC
The DNA here is from genome assembly GCA_033807585.1 of Hydrophis major. NCBI lineage: Eukaryota > Metazoa > Chordata > Lepidosauria > Squamata > Elapidae > Hydrophis > Hydrophis major. The sequence goes on from CM066343.1 coordinate 170,814,500, forward strand.
CCCCCCAAAGCAATTAATCCAGGCTGTGTGGGAACACAAGGCTTGCGTCGCTTGCATTGTGAACAACACGAGGTAGTGAGGGGAGGGGGGAAAGGGCGTCCTATGCGCCTGGCCTGGCCACCGGGCTGCTTCTTTCCGCTTCTTTCTTCTTCTATTTTTGGCTGCACGCAAGGAAAGCAGCCAAAGTCTTTCTTTTTCTCCCCCAAACTCCGCCAGAAATGAGTCTTTGGGACCCTGCAAGGCCTCCTGCTCCAAGAGGCTGCTCCGGCAAAGACTCATTTCTGGGGGAGTTTGGGGGAGAGAAAGAAAGACTTCTGCTGTTTTCCTTGCATGAAGCTAAAAGTCTCTCTCTCTCTCCCTGAGAATGGAGCTGGAGATGGGATCCTGCGATCCCAAATAAAGAACAATCGATCGGTAGGAAAACGGGGTGGGGGATTTTCCTGCAGACTTTTGGGGGGATTTTCTCAGGGTCTCTGGTCTGCGGGATTTAAAATGATGGGTTTGGTGGTCCCTGAGGTCCAAAAGGTTGGCGACCTTGGACTAGATGACCTTTTTTAACCTAAGTTAATGGGGAAGCCAGATTCACTTAACAATGGTATTACTACCATAACAATCTGCCGTGATCCGCATAACAGCCCTGGCAAGGAAGGTCGTAAAATGGGGCAAAACTCACTTCACAAATGTCTCATTTAGCAATAGACATTTTGGGCACAATTGTAGCGACGAATGACCGGGGGGGGGGGGGGAATGCGGCAAGCAGCTTTTTTTAAGTGTGGAAAAAAAATGGTCAAAAGTCACTTTTTTCAGTTGGGACTTCGAATGGTCACTCAATGAACTGCTGTAAATTGAGGATTATCTGTGCTCTGTGGGAAGCCAATAAATCAAACAGGTAGGTAGGTAAGGTAGGTAGGTAAGCCAGGTAGGTAGGTAGGTAGGTAGATTAGATAGATTAGATAGATAGATAGATAGATAGATAGATAGATAGATAGATAGATAGATAGATAGACAGACAGATGAGAGGAAAATGCAGGGAAGTCAGTGTTGCGTTGCAAAGGGGCCCTTTCCTCCAGACAGGTGGAGGCAGGTAGAGGCAGGTGCGGCTGTTGTGCCTCCACCTGCTGTCTTGGGGCCTGCAACCCCGCCATCTCATTCCTTCCCGCCCCCTAGCAAACCCCGGAGGAAGAGCTCTGCAACCTGCTGACCAACATCATCTTCTCAGTCACCTGGCGGGGCGTGGAGGGCTGGGACGACGTGGCCTGGAAAGAACGAGGACAGGTCTTCTCCGTCCTCACCAAGCTGGGCTCGGCCTGTGAGCTGGTCCGCCCACCTGACGAGATCAAGCGCAGGTAAGGGGAGGGGCCCCAACAGGGCAGAGGGGCCCAGGGGAGCCTCCAGGGGCTTTAGCGGTTGGATGCCCCAGGCTCTCCGAAGTCGGTGGTTTCCTTGCCAGCGTTTCATGACCCTCCTATGTAGGTAACATCGTCAGTGCTAGAAGGGAGGAAGGTTTCAAAGAGGAAAGGAAAGGAAAGGAGAGGAGAGGAGAGGAGAGGAGAGGAAAGGAAAGGAAAGGAAAGGAAAGGAAAGGAAAGGAAAGGAAAGGAAAGGAAAGGAAAGGAAAGGAAAGGAAAGGAAAGGAAAGGAGGAAGGTTTCAAAGAGGAAAGGAAAGGAGGAAGGGAAGGAGGAAGGTTTCAAAGAGGAAAGGAAAAAAAGGAAAGGAAAGGAGGAAGGTTTCAAAGAGGAAAGGAAAGGAAAGGAAAGGAGGAAGGAAGGGAGGAAGGTTTCAAAGAGGAAAGGAAAGAAAGGAAAGGAAAGGAGGAAGGAAGGGAGGAAGGTTTCAAAGAGGAAAGGAAAGGAAAGGAAAGGAGGAAGGAAGGGAGGAAGGTTTCAAAGAGGAAAGGAAAGGAAGGGAAAGGAAAGGGAAGAACAAAGGCAGTAGAAAGAAAAGGAAGGAAAGAAGGAAGGAAGGAAGAAAAGTGTGGAAGGAAGGAAAGAAGAAAGGAAGGAAGGTTTCAGAAAGGAGGAAGAGGAAAGGAAGGAAAAAGAGTAGGGGGAAAGAAGGAACTTCTCCCTTGAGATCTAACCCAGGTGAAGGGAAGGATCTGGTAGAGAGTGGCCAATGGAAGCTAGCATGGTCTTCTTTAGATAAACCCTGGTTGGATCCACTATCTTTTCATGTCAGCCAGTAGAATATCTGTGCTGTGCACAAAATCTTTCTTGAGGACTTGTGAGATCCTTGGTACTTTGTGTGGCTGGTGTCTTTCTTGCAGATATTTCATTATCTAACAAGGAAAGATATCAGTTCTAGAAGGGAAGGGGGGTTGTGGTGAGGAAGAGGAGGAGGAGGAGGAAAAGGACTCTGGGGTCCTTGGTGCTTTCTCAGCTTGGTGGTTTCCTTGCAGACGTTTCATGACCGAACTATGTGATATTATCATTGCTAGAAGAGAGTAGGGTTTGTGGAGAAGAGGAGGAGGAGGACTGTGGGGCGTTTAGTTTTCTTTGAGCTTCATTGTTTTCTTGTAAGCTAACTAGATAGCGTCATCAAGGCTGGAAGAAATAGTGTGCGAACAGAGAGCAAACCTCACTCTCTTCTAGCACTGATGATGTTCCCTAGTTGGGTCACGAAACATCTGCAAGAAAACCCACCAAGCTCAGACAGCACCAAAGTCTCCCCAGTACAGCTCTGAGTTACAAATATTCTCTTCCGTCAGAACTTAGATCTTCTGTCCAAATCTTCAGCAGGATACAGTTCAACGGGGTTTATCTCCAAGGCAAGGAAGGTTTCGGCATATGGGAGATACAATAGATAACGTTATATCAAAGAAGATGAGGCAACTTCCTGATCCCATAGCTTCCTTCTTGTGTCCTTTCGCAGACATCCACCCCCCCCCCCACACACAAGCAGATTCACCAATGGGGGCAAAGGGCTTACTCTTGAAGGACCCAAAACTACAAGTTGGGGTCTCATTTGGCTTTTTAAGGTCCTTCTCTCTGCCCCCACTGAAAAATCTTTGGCTCCATCATCCCCGCTGTAGTTTACTTCCCCCCCCTTCCCCCCACGGAAGCCAAATTGTATTTTTAAAAGAAGCTCATCCTGCCAAAATATTCCAAAATATTCGTCCATCCCTCTGCTGAAGAGGTGGGGAAGGAGAGAGCTTTGGACTCAAGAGATAAGGGGTGAGGTTGCAGAGAAAGGGATCCATGATCTTAGAAGACCAAGAAGTGGATGGCGAGATGGCACTCACTTCTGGGATGTGAGACTGACTCTGTGTGTGTGTGTTGGATGGCCTCGTTTTCACACATGGACATCATCTCACTTGGCTGTATTTTAAGACACGGCCCACTGGGACATAAATGGAACGGGAACTTCCGACGGATCTCTGCCCAGCACCCATTCTCAGCCTTTCCCTTCCCCTCAAGATCCATTGAAGCCTCCTGCTCCCCTCTCATTTCTGCCCCCGCCCTTCCACAGCCTGCTGGAGATGATGATGGAGTCGGCCCTGACGGACCTGAAGGAGAGCACCCCGGCTCTGCTGCCGAGCCTCACCCAGAACGCCCTGAAATTGCTCCACCTCCTCCAGGATTTCTTGTTCTCGGAAGGCCACAACAACCAGGTCCTGTGGAGTGAGAAGGTAGGTGGCTGGGAGCGGCAGACTGTGATCCTCGGTGGGAGGGAAGGAAGGAAGATTTTGGGGGCCTCTGAGCTGGGTGGTTCGCTTGCAGGCGTTTCATGGCTCGGCTAGGTAACATCATCAGTGCTAGAAGGAAGGGGTTTGCAGAGAGGAAAAGGATGAAAAGAGGAGGAGGAGGAGGAAGAGCAGGAGGAGGAGGAGGAGGACTGTGGAGGTCCTTGGCGCTGTCTGAGCTTGGTGGTTTTCTGGTAACTAGGTAACATAGAATTAGAATTAGAATTAGAATTAGAATTAGAATTAGAATTAGAATTAGAATTAGAATTAGAATTAGAATTAGAATTAGAATTAGAATTAGAATTAGAATTAGAATTAGAATTAGAATTAGAATTAGAATTAGAATTAGAATTAGAATTAGAATTAGAATTAGAATTAGAATTAGAATTAGAATTAGAATAACAGAATAGAATACTTTATTGGCCAAGTGTGATTGGACACACAAGGAATTTGTCTTGGTGTAAATATTCTCAGTATACATAAAGAAAAGATACATTCGTTAAGAGTCAAGAATCATAACGTACAACATTTAATGATAGTCATAGGATACAATCAACAATCAAATCATACTAGGAAACAATCAATATAAATCGTAAGGATACAAGCAACAAAGTTACAGTCCTGCAATCACAAATGGGAGGGGATGGGTGATAAGGAGAGATGAGAAGATTAACAGTAATAGTAGTGTACACTTTGTAAATAGTTGAACAGTGTTGAGGGAATTATTTGTTTAGCAGAGTAATGGCATTCGGGGGAAAAACTCTCCTTGTGCCTAGCTGTTCCGGTGTGCAGTGCTCTATAGCATCATTTTGAGGAAAGGAGTTGAAACAGTTTATGTCTGGGATGTGAGGGGTCTATAAATATTTTCACAGCCCTCTTTTTGACTCGTGCAGTATACAGGTCCTCGATTAAAAGCAGGTGGGTAGCCATTGTTTTTTCTGCAGTCCTAATTATTCTCTGGAGTCTGTGTCTGTCCTCTTGGGTTGCAGAACCAAACCAGACAGTTATAGAGGTGCAGATGACAGACTCCATCATTCCTCCATAAAACTGGATCAGCAGCTCCTTGGGCAGTTTGAGCTTTCTGAGTTGGCGCAGAAAGAACATTCTTTGTTGTGCTTTTTTGATGATGTTTTTGATGTTAGGTGTCCATTTTAGGTCATGTGATATAGTAGAACCTAGAAATTTGAAGGTCTCTACTGTTGATACTGTGTTGTCTAGTATTGTAAGAGGTGGTAATATGGGAGATTTTCTCCTAAAGTCTACCACCATTTCTGCAGTTTTGAATGTGTTCAATGTCAGTTTTCTCATTGTCTTTTTTGAATGGTGTGTATTGTACATACATTTATTTGCAATCATAGATTTTTTTCAAAATTGAATTGTGCATAAATCTGGTTTATCACTATTGCATCCTTTTTTAAAAAAAAAAGGACAATAAAAAAGCAGAGGAGGGAAAGATAAAAAGGACACATTCTCTCTAGATAAGCAGGGATTGGCACCAGACAAATATCCAAGCAAAATCTCTGCCCTGATCAAGGAACTATCAGGGAGAAAAGAACCTTTCTCCACCCACACTGGCAGGACAAGCCACTCATAAATAAACAAACATGGAGAAAATTCCACACTATCCTTGAACTACAAATATTCTACTCAACCAGAAAGAAAAGTAATTTCAAGCACTCCACAGATGGAAAAGAGGGTTATGGGCATCGCAAAGTAGCCGGCCTTGCAAACTTTCCAGGAAAAAGAGATTTAAAAGCTTTAAAGAGATCTTGCTTTAATGAACCCCCTAATTAAAGGTCTCTGCCTCATTTCTCAAAATTCTGGCTAGGAATTCCTAATTCTTGATGTTCAACTGCAGATAGTCCTCGGCTTATGGCGGTTTATTTAGTGACCATTCAACGTTACAATGACATTGAAAAAAAGTGAAGTTAGGACCCTTTTTCTTTTTTTCTTTTTTTGAACAAATTTTATTAATTTTTAAAGACATACAAAACATAAAACATAAGAACATAAAACCTCTTTTCTGAAAGTTATTTGTAAATTTTAAACAAACAAAACATTTTATACATCATTGACACATCTCCTTATAAACACATAGATATCCTTTCAAATTCTTCATTATTTCGCCCTATACTTTTATTCAATTATATTTCTTTTCTATATTTATCTATTGTATATGTTTTTATTCACTATACTTATTTTTCCTTTCTTGCTTGCTTTATTCTCTTCTATCTTTTATTCTCCATTGTCCTTTTCTAACATTCCTCCAAGGTTTTATTAGCTCAATCAAACATAAACACACAAAAACACAAAACATAGAAACATAAAAAACCTCTTTTCTGAAAGTTGCTTAGTCCCGAGTTAAAACTCTTCGTACAGATGCAAATTCAAATTCATATTCATTTTGTATACCATTCCATATCTTATTAGCATTTTCAATTTTCCATATAGCTTCTGCTCTCTTTTAAATTTTCTTAATTTTATTTTATTTATCTCATCTCAATTCAAATCATAATATTTATTATTCTTTGTCTGTTCTATTTCCAGCTATCCATTTATCTTTATTTTTTGAAGAAAACTTCTCCTGTACACTAATTGGAGTATGACGCCTTTATCTCTTTCCCCTACATTTATAATACTTAATATAGAATACATAGCTTACATTGGGATTCTGTCTGGTACATTCTAAAATTATACAATATTATCAAAACCAATACAAATCTATTCATTAATATTAATATTCATTTATATCTTAAACACTTAGCACATTACTTTTCAGTTAAATCACATACTTTTATGGGAGCACCTACTTTCCATAGTTATTCCACCCCCACATCACATATTATAACTCATTATTTCATTAGAATGTTCCCCCTTCTCCTACTTCAGATCTCTCATTTCACAAAAAAATTCACTAGGATAACATAGTCTAATCATTAATATTAACAATCATTTATATCTTAAGCATTTTACCCATTTCAGTTAAATATCATGCCTTTATGGGAATACTTATGCTTTCCAAAATTATTCCCCCCCCCCACATCACATATATTAAATCAATGTTTCATTAAAGTATTCCCCTTTTCTTAACAAAAATTTCACTAAATTATACTAAATATTTTATCACATTTTAAATTGCATATTGTTTCCAATTTTCTAAGATTATTTCTAAATACAAATGTAAAAATACAATCTTATGTACCTTTCCAGAATCCCTTTTTCAATAAAGTTTACCCATTATCTCTAAAAGACTTTTGTTTCTTTGCCTCTTGCTCCCCACCATTAAGGCTTCTCATCCCTTCCTTTCTCCCTTGCTTCTTCTTCTCCTTGTCCTCTTTACCCCCTTGTCTCTCCACCTCCGTTTTATTCTGCTTTCCTCCTTTCTGTTGTTTTCTAACATAATATCCCCTTTTCACCTTATTTTTCTCTTTTTTGGCTGTTTTTCCAAGTCTTAAAGTCTTCTTTTCCTTTTTCTCTTTCTCCATTCCTTCCCCAACCAAAGTCACTTGTTCATCAAAAATGGCTTCTTTTTTGTCCCAGTCATCCTGTTGCGCATTCAGCTTTACATAAGTACAAACCGCCATTTCTAAAAATTGAAAAAGAGTGCCAAGAGCATCCTTCCCTTCTTGCTTTTCTTTTTCATATTTTTAGTATACAAGTTTCAATCCATCCACAAGTGATGCCATTATAGAGAGAAAAGGTTTTTCCAAACAACCACCCAAGTGCTTTTAATCGGAGATAATTCTCAGAAGTTCCAAAATCATCAAACAATCCAAACAAGTGTTTTTTTTAATACTTTTTTATTTCTTCCATTTCTCTTTCTGGGGTTAAAGTTTAGTCACAAAGTTCTATTTAAAATATATCTTTTAAAAATCTTATTGATGTTTAATAACTCTTTAGAATTCTAGGCAATCTTCTCCTTATTTTCAAATTTTGCTCCAATTTTTTTTCCCTCTCCCTTCCCACTCACAGCCAAAAAGATTCTTTTAAAAAAAAAAATGTTCAGAAATCCTTATCCCTTCAGCATTTAATTACCTCCAATGCAGGTTTTCCGCTTTCTCTTATGGTTCCATCCACTGTCACGTTAGGAAGGAGAGTGAAAAGAAGAGAAAAACTTTCCCTTTTAGGATTCCATTCGCCGCTTGTAACTCTCTCTGGAAACAATGTATTTTTAGCAACTTTCAAAATTCCAGGTTACTTTCTCTTGCTTTGTCCCGGTCAAAAACCACTTTCACAGCTCTTCCGACTTTCTTCTTCCTGCACAATCTTGTCCGGCTGCAGGTTTCTTTGTGGCGGCCATTACTGACCGCCGCTCCTCCGCCTTGGGAAAAGGGGGTTTTGCCGGCTGGGGAGGGGGTCTGCAACACCCCCAAACCCCTATCCGGATCCCCCCTGTCTTCAGCTGCCTCTACGGGGCAGCTATATCCCCCAAATCCAAGCGGATTGGGGGAACTTTGGCAGCGAGCGCAGCAGGGATCGCACAGTATCGTGAATCTCGGCCGCTGCCAAAGCCTTGCAAACCGGAAGTCCAAGTTAGGACCCTTTTTCACACTTGTCCATCACAATATCTCTGTGGTCACGTGATCAAAATTTGGACGCTTGGCAACTTGCTTGTATTTATGACGGTTTCAGTGTCCCCGGATCACGAGGTCCTCTTTTGCGACTTTCTGACAGGCAAACTCAATGGGGAAGCCAGACCCAATTAATAACCACGTTACTAAATGCAGGGATTCTGTGACAAGAAAGGTCATAAAATGGGGCAAAGCTCACTTAACAACTGTTGCTTAGCAACAGAAAGGTTGGGCCTCAGTTGTGGTTATAAGTTGAGGACTACCTGTAATTAAAGTGCGTGTCATTCCTGCACCCTGGATTCTGCATTCAGGTTTAGAAGTTCAACCTTAGAGTGCTAGACAGAGGGACCCCCCCACTATGAGAAGGGGGAGGGAGAGAGAAAGGAAGAGGAAGAGAGAGAAACAAAGAGACAGAGAGAAACAGAGAGAGACAGAGAGAAAAAGAAAGAGAAACAGAGACAGATAGAGGAAGAGGAAGAGAGAAAAAGGGAGAGAGAGAAAAGAGAGACACAGAGGAAGAGAGAAAAGAAAGAGAAACAGAGAGAGGAAGAGAGAAAGAGAGAAACAGACACACAGAGAGAGAGAGAGACAGAGGAAGAGAGAAAAAGGGAGAGAGAAAGAGAGAGAGAGACTGAACGACTGAATGCAGAATGCAGAATCGAGTCCCTGCCATGGTCTGAATTGATGCTGTTCTCCTGTCCCAAAGAGAAGCATCGACAGTGCGCGGGACAAGAGCTCCTTCTTTTGACTCGCTGGTCTACTCATCTTTCAACCCTAGATTTATGAGGGTGCCAACAGCCTGCTAGACAAGCTGGGGGTCTGGTACCACTTGGCCAATGGCACTTCGGATTTGAAGGAGATGGCCCAAATCGGCCTGCGATTGCTGATTGGATACATCATGCTGGAAGATGTGCAGGTGAGTCCCCCAACTTCTACGCGGTCTATTCCCACGTGCAAAGAACCCCTAGTTTGTTTTCCCATGTTGGTTATGTGCCATGAAGCTAGAGTCAGCTCTTAATGACCACACAGATACACCACATTTGCAATGATCTGATGCCGACTTGGCTCTGTCCAGGAGCATCCATGGCCCTTCTCGTTAGATTCTTGAGTCACTACAGTCCATGGATGCACAGGCACATGGGAGGGAATATTTTAGGGTTAGCAGTTCCTCCAGATTACTGGACATCTGCATGTTTTGGAATCAGCAAATCCAACAGGCGCTCTGCAAAAACTGGTCTGCCTAGAATTCAAACTAGCTACTTCATTGTTTTCGGCCGACGGTACAGGAATCTTCCCATCTGGAAGTTTTTGCCTAGGAATGACCAGGCTTGTTAAGGCTTGCAGGCATTTAGGGCAGACAACTTTTAAGGCTTGTGGACTTCAGCTCCCAGAATTCCCCAGCTGAGGAATTCTGGGAGTTGAAGTCTACAAGTCTTAAATGTAGAGTTGTAATTGCAGGAATGTTCCAATCTCGGATGGCAAACCTCAGATAAAGAATGTTTCCAAGCTAATACAACTCTGATAAACAAAGTCACTAATCTAAAGGAGGATTAGAGAGAGGAAGTAAACATATGTTAGACTTTAACTAGAGATAATTAATTACTGCGCTAAACAGTAACAAAAGTTAAGCAGTAACAAAAGTTAACCAATGATGGAGGATAATTAAAAATGTGTATAAATGCAAGACTGGACTCCAATAAAGATCATCATGATTCAGTTGTTCATGATCAAACAACTCGACTGCCTCGTCATTACAACACTTAAAGTTCCCATGTTTGGAGACCCCTTGATTTAGAGCAGGGATGGTGAACCTTTTTGTTGTGGTGTGCCGAAAGCGTGCATGCGTGCCAGCACCCACAATGCAATGCACGTGCATCACTCCCGCCCTGCCCCCTTACCTGCACTGTGCATGTGCATGCTTCCCAGCTGATTTTCTGCCCATTTCGCCCTCCCAGCAACTCGCAGGAAGCTTCTGGAGCCTCGGGAGGCCGAAAACAGGCCCGTTTCAGCACTTCCGGTATTTCCAGAAGGCCCATTTTTCAGCCTCCCGAGGCTGCAGAGGCTTCCCACGAGACTCAGGGAGGCTGAAAAAGACCCCAAATGGGCCGAAAATCAGTGTGCATGCGCAATGCAGATAAGTTTGGCTGGGGTTCGCGTGCCCGCACAAATGGCTCTGCACGCCACCTGTGGCACCCGTGCCATAGGTTCGCCATCACTGATTTAGAGGGTTCGACCTTGTCCTCTTATGTTTACGCAGTGAGTCTAAGCTAATTCCCTGCTTGACCCCTCCTGCCGATTGCCAGCAGATGCAGAGGACTTTGTTGACTCCAAGGCATGCCCTGATGCCCAAAATCTGCTCGATTGGATAGCTCCTAAATGTTTTCGGATCACCAACCCCAGCCGTGTGTAGCTGCGGAAGTCTTGGGAGAGATTCCACCTTCTGTGCTTTTAGCTCTTTAGCCTTCAGTTCTTTAGATTCTCCTTCCTCAACCGTTGCCTTCTTCCTTTCTCCTTCCAGCTGCAGTCCTTGGCCTATGTCAAGCTTCACGGTCTTCTCCAAACGGCCTCAGCCCCCAGGAAGGAACAAGCCTGTTACCTCCTGGGCAAACTGGAGACCCCACTCCGGGCATCTCTGCACACCAAGTCGGAGACCTTCTCTTGGTTGGTGCCCATCATCCGGGCTTTGATGGACCAGTGTTACGAAACTTTGCAGCTCCAGCACTTCCTGCCCTCTCTGCCACCCACCAATGGCAGCCCCACATTTTACGAAGACTTTCAGATCTTCTGCACCCACCAGGAGTGGCTCAGCTTCATCGAGAAGCACGTAAGTCCACCTGCTTGAGATCCAGAAGCCAGAAGTCTCCAAATTTGGCCACTTTTAAGGCGTGTGGACTTCAACTCCCAGAATTCCTCAGTTGGGGAATTCTGGGAGTTGAAGTCCACAAGCCTTTTTAAAGTGGCCTGCCCTAAATGCCTGTGAGCCTTATCGAGCGTGGTTGTTCCCAGGCTAAAACTGCCGGCTGAGAAGATTCCTGTACTGTAGACAGAAAAAAATGGAGTAGCTAGTCTGAATTCTAGGCAGGCCAGTTTGGGGATCTCTGCCCTAAGCAAATGGAAGAGGAATGTTTTGAATAATCCTTGGTCCTCCTTTGCTCCATTTGTTCTTTTTTTTTTTTTTTTTTGTACACTTTTCTGAAAAAGAGAGCTGGAAGGGACCTTGGGAGGTCATCTAGTCCAGGGGTCCCCGACCCCCAAGCCTTGAGCCATTCAGAAACCGGAAGCTGCGGAAGTGGCAGGCGAACCTGTGTGTGTGTGTGTGTGCCTCTCCACTTGTACTAATAATAGGCAAGCACGCACACGCATGTTCCATTTGTACAAGTGGTGTTGCACATGCCCTACCCCTGTTCTAGTCCAATCTGTTGTTCAAACAGGAGAACCTTACAGAATTACAGAAAAACGGAGTTGGAAGGGACCTTGGAGGTCATCTAGTCAACACCCCTTGCCCAAGCATAACACCCTTCCCCCCCTCCTCTTCTCTTCAAACCCCGCCTTCCTCCCTTCTAGCACTGAAGACAATCCCTAGTTGGGTCATGAAACTTCTGCAAGAAAACCACCCAACTCAGAGAGCACCAAGGATATCAGTCCTTCCTTCCTTCCTTCCTTCCTTCCTTCCTTCCTCCTCCTCCTCTCTATAAACTCACCCTCCCTTCTAGCACTGATGATGTTCTCAAGTTGGGTCATAAAATGCCCGCAAGAAAACCACCAACCTCAGGTCACATCAAGGACCCCAATTTTCCTCCTCTTCCTCCCATCTTTCTCCCTCTATCACTGATGATGTTCCCTAGTTGGGTCACAAAACGTCAGCACTGAAAACACCCAGCTAAGGGAGCACCAAAGGCTCCACACCCTCTCTGTCCTCCTCTCCCTCCCTCCTCTCTGTGGGACCTATGCTTCCAAAATACCTGGAGGACAGGTATTATACCTGGTTCTCCCCCTTGTCCTGCACTCTATGGGACCATCAATATGTGTGGACCTTCCTAGGTGTACAGCGAGTTCTCAAATGACGGCCGTTCATTTAGCAACCTCTGGCTGTTCTCCAGAACTTCCGTTCCCAAAATTTAAAAGTTTTGCCTGCCTTTCGTGTCCTTCTTGGTGACTTTCCCGGCTGTGTCCCCCTCGCAGGTCCAACCCACCATGGCCCAGTTTGAAATGGACATATTTGCCAAGAGCCACGACCACATGTCCAATTTCTGGAACTCCTGCTACGACGCCTTGATGAGCAGCAATCAGAGGAGGGAGAAGGAGAAAGCCGAGAGCCGGAGGAAGTTCCAGGTAGGTGGGCAGGTCTTTAGGTCAATGTGTTCTGACCCAAGCCTCCGTTCCAATCAAACAAATGCAAAACAGAGATAAAAGCAAAACCTTTTAAAGGTGTCTCTGTGAATCCCGTTCATTCACAGTAAAACGCTATTAAAACTAATTGTCCCAGATAAGAACAAATCTTGCCAAGGTTGTGCAAGGCTGCCAAGAACATAAGATAAATTGCAAGGAAATATTCAGAGCCAAAATTCTCTGAAAACAAACCAGGATAGACCAAATTTCCACGATATTGCCTCCTGCAAAGAATCCCAGTTCTGAGGTCTGGCTTTTATCCCTTAAGGGAGGGGCCATTACCTTGCAGCCTTACTCCTGAGTTGCCTGGCAGCTGTTGTTCCTTCAAGCAGCCTGGTATGCATACATGCTGGGCACAGGCTCCTCGGGGCGCTCTTCATCACTGCTGCCAGCCTCCACAATCTCTGAAGGCAGCATTCTACTCCCTGATGGTCCTGGCCCCATCAATGCATCACATGCAGGCCCCTCATCAGAGTCCTCGCTCTCCAACACCTCAGCCGTCTACACCTGCTGCCGGCAAACCACAACACAATGGGAGGTGGGTGATTAGACGGGCAGGCCAGGGATGTAGCAGGGGTAGGTAGGTGGGTGGGTGTATAGGTAGATGGATAGGTGATTGGGTAAGCAAGCAGGTGTACAGGTGCATGGTCAGGTGTTAGGTAATCAAGTATGTAGGTAGTAGGTGGACAGATGGATAGACAGGTGGGTAGTTCAGTGAGCAGGTATGTGTAGGTATATGGTCAGGCCAATGGTTAGATGGGCAGATGAAAATGTAGGTGAGCAGGTGGGTGGTTAGGCAGAAAGGTGTGAAGTCAGACAGGTGGGTGGCTAGATGGTCAGCTGTGTAGGTAGGTAGGTGGGTGAGTTCGTACATAGTAGGTAGACTGCTAGGTGATTAGGTGGATAGGTAGTAGATAGACAGGTGTGCAGGTAGATGAGCAGATGGATCATTAGGCGGACAGGTACAGTATGTAAGTAGGCGAACAGGTAGGCCAGGTATTAGTGGAATTTGGCTTCCTGCATTGATTTTATTGGTTTGAAGTCAGCTGGGAAAATCCCAAATGGTGATCTTGTGATCTCAGGATATTGCAACCTTCATAAATACACGCTGGTTACTGAGAGTTGAAATTTTGATCCATGCGACTGTGGGAATGTCGTAAGTGCGAAGACCGATCCCAACTCCCTTTTTACAGGGGTATCATAACTTCGAACAAGCACTAGAAGATAAACCCACCAGGGAAAGGCTGGTCCCAGTTACGACCATTAAGCCGAGACTATAGGGAGTCCTTGACTTATGACAACCAAGCCCCAAATTTCTGGTGCTAAACAAGACAGTAGTGAAGTGAACTTTGCCCCATTTTACGACCTTTTTGCTGCCATTCTTAAGTGAATCCCTGCAGTGTTTCAGTTAGTCAAATGGTCGTTAAGTGAATCTTGCTCCCCTGTTGACTTTGCTGGTTGTTAAGTGAATCCTGTGACCCTGGGATACTGCGACCATCATAAATACGAGTCAGTTGCTGAGTGTCCGAATTTTGATCACATAACCATGAGGGGGGCGGGGGGGGAGTTTGCTATGACAGTAATCAGTGTGAAAAAGATAAGTCGCTTTTTTCAACACCGTAGATACTTCACACGGTCGCTAAATTAACTGTCGTGAGTCGAGGACTTCCTGCATCTGTACTTCCACCCGCCTCTGTCTTGCTTTTTCTCAGGAGCTGATCCTGGAGCCTGTGATGAAACGGGCAAAGTACGAAAACATCCGGCACACAAGTATGTTGAAGCAGACCAACCACCACCACAATACGGTCCTGCAACAGTGGCTGGCGATGCAACGGCTGCTGGCTTCCCAGCGCTCGGTCTGGGCCGATCAGTAAGTGGTGGTGATGGGGGGGGGTCTCCCTTGCAGCCCCCTCACCCTTAAATCTTGGAGTTACACAGGCTTCGGAAAGGGTGAAGCTTCCTTTTTCTTATTTGGCCTCAAATTTAATTTTATTTGCAGGTTAGTCCAATACAACGTTTATAAGTTGCTGTCTTTTTAATATCTGAAATTAATTTTTTTACTTTAATTTTTATCACAATGATAGAGGTTTTTTTTTTACAAAATATTTTTTATAATTAAAATTAATTTGTAAACTTAACTTTTATAAAAAAAAAAAAAGGAATGTTTATATAAATTCAGTAAAATTATTTTTTTTAATTCTATAATTACAGATCTATAAAATTAATTTTAGGGAACTAATTCATTCTATTAATTTTATGAAATTGATTAAAAATTAATTTAAATCTAACATTTTTTTAAAAAAAAATCTAAATTAATTTTTAAAATCTTTTAATCTCAGATTATTCCAATTTTAATGTTAAATGTATTTATGTTACAGATTTATTTAATTTATGCTGTGCAGGTAGTCTTCGAGGTACAATCACAATTGAGCTCAACAATTCCATCGCTAAGTGAAGTGGTTGTTAAGGGAGTCTTTTATTGTCAGCATTGTTAAGTGAATTGCTGTAGTTGCCAAGTTCGTGATGCAGTTGTTAAGTGAATCTGGCTTCCTAATTGTCCAAAGGTCGCAAAAGGGGATCACGAGACAGTGGGACACTGCGACCATCATTAATATGAACAAATTGCCAATCATTCGAATTTTGACCACTTGACCATGCAGTGGTCATAAGTGTGAAAAGCGGTCATAACTCACTTTTTTCAGTGTAACTCGGGATAGTCGCTAAATGAACCATTGTAAAATGAGGACTACCTGTTCCAAAATAGTCACTTCTGGCTAAGGAACTTCCGGCCACAAAAGTAGACTAATGAATTTGCATTCCGCACAGCTAGTTTTCCAGGCCAAAATTTTAGGTTAGGAATTGAACAATTGCTTGGAGTGCAAAGTTATCAACATCTGGGCACTGAGAGAATGTTAGTTAGATAGACAAAAGGGTATTTTCTCCACCTTAAAAGGATGAAATGCACATGTTTGCTGTCGGGATTCCGACGATTGCCCTAATTGAATCATAAGCTTTAGGAGGCAAGCTTCAAAATAAACCAAAAGATTTATTAGGAGCAACATGCCAGCATTAACCTAAATGAAGCCAACTCTGGCATATGTAATTTACAGTCACCTGTGACCTTGTTTCCCCCCACCCCACCCCTTTCCCCTGGGTATGTCATAAATCACATTCTCCAATTAAGGATTTTCGAGGGCAGAAGACCCAGTAGCTTAGCTACAATCTTTTTAAGATAAATGTTGGGATGTACTTCTGGTTTTAAACTGTCGCACTGCTCCTTCAGATTTCCTCCCTCTCCTCCTGTTTATGGCAACTCTACAACAGGCATTGGAATGCTTTACGAGTTGACATGGGGACTCTTTCTTCATGCAAAATGTCCATGAATTGAACATGTTTTCTGCCCGAAAAAAAACCATCCGCTTATCTCCGTCCAGGAATCCACCTGAGATCTACTGGAAGCTGTCCAACGTGGAGACCTACTCCCGAATGAGACTCAAGCTGATTCCCAATCACCACTATGACCGCCACGCAGAAGCTAGCGCCTTGCGGGACAACCTTGGTGAGAAGGAGCTGTGAGAATGCAGACTTGCAGGTCGAAAGCATTAGTGAGGCAGGGGGCTCGATTCTTTCTGGGAGGCACATGGTAGGTTCTCGCTAGTCAGGATCAAAATCCTCGGAAGAAATCTCCCAAGTTGTTAAGTTGTCCAATCCTGAAGTTCTCGACGTGAAATTGACATCTGTGTCAAAGGATTATGGTGATATTTCTCCACTTTGGCCGCTTGAAGTTGTGTGGGCTTCAATTCTCAGCTGGCTGGGGAATTCTGCCAGTTGAAGTCCACACAACTTCAAGGAATCAAGATTAGTAATATTAAGTTAGATTCTGTAGCATTGGGAAGGAACCTAAGTTTTGATCCATCACCAGAAATTTCAGTAGACATTGGTGAGTTTCTGTGAAGAACTGCATCTTCCCAACCAGGTATCCGCCAGGTATTTTGGAAGAACAGCTCCCATCATACCCATCAGTTCATTGCCTTCATGGGATCCAGAAGAACATGACTAGCATTGAGAACATTGTTCCCCACCAAGAAAGGTCTACCAGTTGTCAATGGCCAATTCCTTGCTTAAATATGGAGAATGGGGAGAAAAAGAAAGGAAAAATCATTCCATCCCACTTCCTTCCAGGTGCTGATGGCTTACACAGTCCAGCAGAGTCCCTACCTTTAGCGGTGGCCAAAGAGGCCAAAGTCAGTGAGATGCAGGATGATCAACTGGCTGAAGAAGACCTCTCGTTCTTGGACAATCAGTAAGTTTTGTCATGTCCACTCCCCCAGAAAGGGGTATTCTTAAGGATTCCATAGTCCTCCTCCTCCTCCTCTTTCTCCTCCTCCTCTTCTCTGCACACTCTAATCCTAGTACTGATGATGTTCCCTGGTTGGGTCATGAAATGTCTGCAGGAAAATCCCCAAGCTCAGAAAGAACCAAAGATCACACAATCCTTTTTTTCTTCTTCCTCCTCCTCCTCCTCCTCTTCTTTTCCTTCTCTTCCTTTTCCTCTCCTCCTCCTTCTTCCTCTTCTCCCACTTCCTCCCTCCCAACACTGATAAAGTTCCTTAGTTGGATTACAAAACTGCTGCAAGAAAACCACCAAGCTCAGAGAGCACCAAAGATCACACAATCCTTTTTTTCTCCTTCTTCCTCCTCTTCCTCTTCATTTCCTTTTCCTTCTTCCTCTTCCTTTTTCTCTCCTCCTCCTTCTTCCTCTTCTCCTCCTCCTCCTTCCTCCTCACTCCTCCTTCTCCTCCCATTTCCTTCCAATACTGATGATGTTCCCTAGTTGGGCCATGAGATGTTTGCAAGGAAGCCACCAAGTCCAGGGAGCACCCAGGATCCCATACTCTCTATAGATCTTCTGCAAAGTCCTCTTCTGGAATCCTCTCCACCTAGCAATAGGGAGATCCTTCATTTTTTAACCCTGCCCAGCCCACTTTAGGATTTCACCATTTCACCCGACCTTTCTCCGGCCTGCTGACGGTTCCCGATGGAGATCACCGGGAATCCTGAGGTTGCAGAAGTCAGAAGATGAGGTTCTAACGACCGCTGTCTCTTCCAGCCTCGAACCCAAAGAGCAAAGCCAGCGGGAGAAGCTGCTCATCTCGGAGGATTGCGAACTCATCACCATCGTGGCTGTGATCCCGGGGCGCCTGGAGGTCACCACCCAACAGATCTATTTTTACGACAGCAACAGCGAGAAAGAGGAGACCGAGGACGGTGAGTGCAATGGGGTGCGAGAACAGCCTTGGGAGAGAGCAGGAAGAATGCTAGTAGTCCTTGACTTCCAAACACCATTGGCCCCAAAGTCATAAGGGTGAAAACCAATTGTAGGTCCCCCGTTTCAGTGCTGTTGTAACTTCAAACGGTCACTAAATGAGTAATTGCATGTTGAGGACTACCTGTATCAATGTGGACAATGACTTGAAAATTAATCCAGGTGTCCAGGATGGGAGTTTCTTCCCTCCAGCCTGCAGCGTACAGGCCATGCATTTAGTGACCGTTCGAATTTACAACGCCATGACCATTTTTCACACTTAATGACCATTGTGCTTCCCACCCACCCCCCCATGATCACAAATTGAGACACTTGGCAACCAACTCATACTTGTGACGTTTGCAACATCCTGGGGACATGCAATTCCCCCTTGGGCGACTTTCTGCTGAGCAAAGTCAATGGGGATCCTGGGTTCACTTAGCGACCGTGACTAACTGATCAACTGCAACGATTCGCTTAACTGCCGTAGCAAGAGAAGTCATAAAATGAGGCAAAACTTACTTCACCACTGCCTTGCTTAGCCACTGAAATTTGGGGCTCAGTTGTGGTCGTACGTCGAGGACTTGCTGTAGATGGGATGGCAGCAACAGTTTTTTTCCCTACTGTCCCTGGGGGGCAGGGTTTGAGACTCTGCGATTGGTGGCTCCTTTGGGCCCCTGAGAAACGAACCAACGGTGGGGTTTCTGTGCCCGCCCCCAGGTATCGGACATGACTTCAAGCGTCCTCTGGCTCAGCTCCGGGAGCTGCACCTTCGCCGTTACAACCTGCGCCGTTCAGCCCTGGAGTTCTTCTTCATTGACCAGGCGAATTATTTCCTCAACTTCAAGAAAATGGTAACGGAAAGTTCCTTCCCTCATGAAAGGGGGGACAACCTGGGGCAGGAGCCATCTTGGAAACAGATAGTCTAGTGGTTAAGGCACCAGGGTAGAAAACAAGAGATGGTGAATTCTTGTCCCGCCTTAGGCATGAAAGATGGCTGGGTGACTTTGGGCCAATCACCAGGAGACGGGGAGTTCTAGTCCCGCCTTAGGCATGAAAACCAGCTGAGTGACTTAGGGCCAATCATCAGGCAACTGAGAGTTCTAGTCCCGCCTTAGGCATGAAAGACGGCTGGGTAACTTTGGGCCAATCACCAGGAGACGGGGAGTTCTAGTCCCGCCTTAGGCATGAAAACCAGCTGAGTGACTTAGGGCCAATCATCAGGCAACTGAGAGTTCTAGTCCCACCTTAGGCATGAAAGACGGCTGGGTGACTTTGGGCCAATCACCAGGAGACTCTGAGTTCTAGTCCTGCCTTAGGCATGAAAGGCAGCTGGGTGACTTTGGGCCAATCACCAGGAGACGGTGAGTTCTAGTCCCACCTTAGGCATGAAAGACGGCTGGGTGACTTTGGGCCAATCACCAGGAGACAGTGAGTTCTAGTCCCACCTTAGGCATGAAAGAAAGCTGGGTGACTTTGGGCCAATCACCAGGAGACGGTGAGTTCTAGTCCCACCTTAGGCATGAAAGAAAGCTGGGTGACTTTGGGCCAATCACCAGGAGACAGTGAGTTCTAGTCCCACCTTAGGCATGAAAGAAAGCTGGGTGACTTTGGGCCAATCACCAGGAGACGAGGAGTTCTAGACCCACCTTAGGCATGAAAGACGGCTGGGTGACTTTGGGCCAATCACCAGGAGATTCTGAGTTCTAGTCCTGCCTTAGGCATGAAAGCCATCTGAGTGACTTTGGGCCAATCACCAGGAGACTGTGAGTTCTAGTCCCGCCTTAGGCATGAAAGCCAGCTGGGTGACTCCTCCGCTCTTACCATCTCTCACAGGTGGTTTTTGTGGGGAAAATAGGAGGATGTGTCCACCGCCTTGAGTTATCTATAAAAATAATGCAGGCAGGATAGAAATAAGTAGCAAAGAAATAATGAAATTTTAAAAAATAAAATAAATTAAAAATTAAATTAAATCATTAAATTAAAAAATGAAATCAAATGAAATATATTTAACCTGCCTGCGTGTTGCCTTATCCCCCACTGGCTTCCTTCTGCCCTCACAGGTGAGGAACAAGGTCTACTCCACCATCCTCAGCTTGCAGCTTCCCAACCAGATTTATCAAGGCAGCCGCTCCCCGCAAGATTTGCTCAAGGCCTCTGGACTGACTCAGGTACCCTTTGGTCCCATGGGCATTTCCCCCACCCCCGTTCCTGTGTGTCCCCCCCCCCCCAGTATGTCCCTTTTTTTTTCCTCCTCCAGAAATGGGTCTATAGGGAGATCTCCAACTTTGAATACCTCATGCAGCTGAACACCATCGCAGGACGCACCTACAATGACCTTTCCCAGTATCCTGTGGTAAGACTCTGGGATAAAAGGGGTTTGGGGCATAGATAAGGGAAGGGGTCTTCTGGAGCACCTCACCCCACCAGTGTGAATCCCATGGATCAGGGGTCTCCAACCTTGGCCACTTTACGACTTGTGGTCTTCACCTCCCAGAATTCCTCAGCCAGCGCATGCTTTAAGTTATGTGGGTTTTTAAAAAAAAAATTTTTATTTTTATTTTTATAACAACAACAAAAACTAACAAATAAAACCTTTCTGGTCATCAGTGTGTCAGTTGGGTACACATTTCTTTGTTCACATAATAGCTTTACCATACATACTTTACTTACATATGTTTATAATCCTTCTAATCAGTATGTGCTGTCCGGACAGTTTAGAGTTAATGGGATTTGGGATAGGAATTGAGAACTGTCCCCTTAAGGTAAACGTAGTTAAGGTGTCCTGGGAAATGTAGTCCCTATCATGTGGTCACATCTGTAATCTTGATTGGTCACTAAATTGACCCTGGTTGGGTTGGAGGAGGCTCCCTCACTCTTGCCTGAATCCATTACCATGGAGCTGCTTCAATCATCTTGGGGAGGAGAATTTATTGTCTTTCTACACCATAATGCAGATATGCAAAGAATTGGACCTTAAGAAGAACCTCGTCATAACTGTGAATTGACAAGGATGCCCGATGAACCAATTAAAAAAGACTTTTGCATGGATGCTTTGTGGAGTTACTCTGTCTGCTTTATGCCATCCAGACAGTAATAAGCAGAACAGTAGAAAGATAATAAAATCTTATCCCCATGATGATTTAAGCAGCTCCATGGTAATGGATTCAGGCTATGATTGAAGCAACATTCGGTATCCCAATGGCATTCAAACACGCCCGGCATTTATTGATTTTCAATAATATATTTCACATTCATTTTCTTACTCTGCCTAACTCATTCGTTTATCAGTAATAAATATTATACTGTGCTTATATATTTCAATTCCCTACTCTTCTATCTAGCCAGTCATAAAACAAACTCCAAATTTTATAATAATCTTTTTCCTCTTGTTCTCTAATTGACATTGTCAATCTACTCATTTCAGCACCTTCCATTATTTTCTTAATTATTTCCACATCCATCGGAATTTTCTCATTTTTCCAATTTTGTGCAAATACAATCCTAGCTGTTGTTAATACTCAACCGGCAAAATTCCCAATAAAAATGTCTCTGGTTTTAAATCTATAGACTGTTTTATCATTTTCTCCAGCCACATATGTATTCTTTAGTCCAATACTTTTTAGCTTCTATGCATGTCCACCAGACTTGCTTTATGTGGACTTCAAGTCCCAGAATCCCCCAGCCAGTTGTGCTGGCTGAGGAATTCTGGGAGTTGAAGTGCACAAGTTGTAAAGTGGCCAAGGTTGGAGGCCCCTGATCTATGGAGACTCCCTCCACGAGATGGAATCAGAGCATCTTTTTTTTTCTCCCTCTTGTTCAGTTCCCCTGGATCCTGCAAGATTATGTCTCGGAGACCCTGGATCTCAGCAACCCGGCCGTTTTCCGGGATCTATCCAAGCCCATCGGGGTGGCCAATGAGAAACACGCTAAGGATGTCAGGGAGAAGTGAGTGCGAGGGTCTGCTCGTGAGCAGGGAGGGAGGAGCTGCAGGTAGACCTTGGCTTATGGCCATTCATTTAGAGATCGCTTGAAGTTACTGGAGAAAAAGGTGATGTGCGACAGGTCCTCCCACATATAACGGCCTTAGCACCCCCACACTCGAGGGATTAGAATTCAGGCACTACAGGATCCCCAGGTCGCATGATCACCATTTCCAGCTGGCGTCCAACAAGCAAAGTCAATGGGCAAGCCCAGATTCACTTAACAACTGTAGTGATTCACTTAGCAACCGAGGCAAAGATGATTGTAAAAGTGGGTGCGATTAGCTTAACTTGCTTAGCAACATTCTCGTCCCTCCTGCCTGTCATTCTGTAAAAACTGCATTTGGCCAAGCTTGGCTTTCCCATCTGGAGCCCTGCAATCATACCGGAACTTCACTTCCCAGAATCCCTCACTATTAGAACTCTCGCTAGAGACTCTGGGAGCTGAAAGCCAACTTAGGAGCCCAGCGGAAAAACAGAACCGCAAGAACTTTGACATTAAACGTAGTCATTTAACGAGGCAAATGTAGGAAGAGGAGAGGACTGGATGCACCCTTCACGAGGGAGCTTTTCAAAATCCATTGGGGTGAAATAAAGTCGGGGTGTTTCACGGAGGTCTCTCTGTTGGGAGCAGCGCAGCCTGCATAAAAGATGGGCCACCACGCCCAATCATACGGCGCAGGCAGAACTGTGTGGTACAGGTAGCCTGTGACATACGACTGATTGCTTAGTGACTGAAGTTACAACATTGACCCTTACGATCAACTGCAGCGGCACCCCCCTCTATCACCCCCATCCTGCCCTGCTGGGTCCCTGCAGCCATTGGGGGTCCGATAGTGAGGTGAAGCAAACCTGTGGGGTCCCCATGGTGTGGGAAACAGAGCTCAGGGTGCCTGAGGAATTGTGGGGGGAGGGGTCTTGGCAGTCCCAGAGCAGCAAGCCTGTGGCTAGACTCCCTGTGGCACCCTGGATTCCACTTAATGACCCAAGCAGTCACTTAATAATAGTATCGGGGATAGATGAGTTTGGGGTCATTAAGCAAGGTGATCCCATCACGGCTGTCACCATAATGCGCCAACTCCGTCATGGTTATGAGTAGAAACCTACCAGTTATAAGTTGTTCTCAGATTTGTTAAAGTTTTCCCTGAATGATCAGTTGCTCTCCCGATTTTCCCAAAATAAGACTTAGCATGTTTTATGCATGCACCTAATATAAGCCCTACCACCAAAATAAGCTCTACTTAAGTGCTTGCACAGCCACTCATTCTGTCTGGTTGCTGGTGGTGCCACCGACACGAGGGGAGGAAGGTTGGGTCTGCCCCACATACCCCGACTTACCTCAGGGTCCCCACAGCCAGGCCATCTACGCCCCGACAACTACTTCATGGCTGCTACTCCTGTTTGTTACGGCCACGAGCAAGCCGAAAAAATGGGCTGGCAGCCACATGGAGTCCTGCTGGATGGGTCTGCTGGAGCCACCGCCACAAGGCAAGGCAGGTCTTGGGGCATGGGTGGCCTGGCTTTGGGGGTCCTGAGGTAAGCCAATGTGCAGCGTGTAAAGCACTCCACTCCCATCTCGCAGTGGCAGCACTGGCGTGCCATGTGGCTTCATGCCTCGCCGTGAGCAAGCAGAAGTGGTGGGAAATTAAGACATGTCCTGAAAATAAGCCCTAGTGCAGGGGTCTCCAACCTTGGCTCCTGGAAGCCTGGCGGACTTCAACTCCCAGAATTCCACAGCCAGCTGGCTGTGGAACTCTGGGAGTTGAAGTCCGCCAGGCTTCCAGGAGCCAAGGTTGGAGACCCCTGCCCTAGTGCTTGTTTCGGAGCACAAAAGAAAATAAGATAGGGTCTTATTTTTGGAGAAACATGGTAGCTTTCCATCGGAAGCTCCTGGAGATATATACATGGTGGTCTTAGGGATGTCGTTCCCCACTCAGTTCAACAGTTGATGGACTTGATCTGAGAGCAATGTGTGTGTGTCCTGGGTGGTTCTTTGGGATTTCATTCCACCTTGTAAGGCAGCAATCCACAAATGGATTTACGGAGCAGATCCTCAAATCTCTGATCAAGAGATCCCGTTCACTTCATCTTTCGCGTCGGCCTTTCCTGATCTTGTTGTGTCCTCACTCTGTCGCTTCAGGTACGAGAGCTTCGAGGACCCCATGGGGAAGACTGACAAATTCCACTATGGCACCCACTACTCCAACGCAGCGGGCGTCATGCATTACCTGATCCGCGTAGAGCCATTCACCAACCTGCATATCCAGCTGCAGAGCGGGAGGTGAGCTGGAAACGCAACCCTGGACTGTTCACCCTTGCTGCGATAAGCATCCTCGTTTCACTCCAAACCCCAATAACATCCAGGTTTCCCCAATCTAGCAAAAGTCTGATTGGGGGATGGGGTTAAGGTCCCACGATGAATTTGGTTGGGATGTTGTCGAACCAACATCTTGATATCAGCCTGATGTTACGCCTGCACACTCAGTCCTTGGTGGGAATCCTTATTATTCCATCTTCTCTTCCTCTTGCCACAGATTTGATTGTGCTGACCGCCAGTTCCACTCGGTTCCTGCCACTTGGCAGGCTCGCTTGGAGAACCCGGTGGATGTGAAGGAATTGATCCCAGAGTTCTTCTACTTCACGGATTTTCTGGACAACCAGAATGGTAAGGAGTGTCCCCCAGCCAGCGGGGCCATTCGCGTTTCTAACAATATCACAGAGAAACCGGAAGCAAGATAATCAAAACTTGTAGTCCAAAGCGTTACGGGTAGCCCTCGACTTACAACAACTAATTTAGTGACAGTTCAAAGTTACAACAGCACTCCCTGGGGTTTTCAGATGCTCGGTCACTGACTCCTATTTATGACAGTTGCAGTGTCCCGGGGTCACGTGATCGCCTTTTGTGACCTTCAGTGAGGGGAGCCAGATTCACTTAACAACCGTGTGACTGACATAACAACTGCAGTAATTCCTTTTAAAACTGTGGCAAAAAAGGTTGTAAAATGGGACAGAATTCACTCAACAACTATCTCACTTAGCAATAGAAATGCTGGGCTCAGTTATAG
This sequence comes from Hydrophis major, assembly GCA_033807585.1. NCBI lineage: Eukaryota > Metazoa > Chordata > Lepidosauria > Squamata > Elapidae > Hydrophis > Hydrophis major. The sequence goes on from CM066343.1 coordinate 170,839,497, forward strand.
TAAGCGGAGGACGACATATGTGTTTATAATATATATCTTTATATTACATGATAATATATTTACACAATTATTTATATATCTTATATTGCCTCTATTTGCACTTGAAGTTTGTCCTCTTTCACTTTCAGCCAGTAAGCGCTGTGTCCCGTCTTGAAAACATTACAAACTTCCTCTCTCTTTGTCTTCCGCAGGTTTCGATCTCGGCTCTCTTCAGATATCAAATGAGAAAGTGGGGGACGTGGTCCTTCCCAAATGGGCCAAATCCCCAGAAGATTTTATCCACAAACACCGGCAAGCACTAGTATGTGAAATGAAGCCCTGGCTGCACACTGAGGTTGCTAGGAAGGCCGCCCCATCTTAAACTTTGCAAAGCACCTCTAAATAGTCTGGACAAATGTAGAATTGTGGGGTGTCCTTGGTGCTCTCTGAGCTTGGTGGTTTTCTTGCAGATGTTTCATGATCCAGCTAGGTAACATGATCAGGACTTAAAGGGAGGGGGATTTGTAAAGAAGAATTGTCATTTCCAACATTCCGGCCAACTTCCTACAAGGAAAATTAATGGGGAAGCCTGCAGGAAGTCAAAGGCCATTGTTCCTTATGTTTCTCATTTAGATAGCGAAGTATCTCTGAAATGATGTCCCGACAGCACATGAGTTGTCTAGCTATCTCTAAATTTCAGGGTTTTGTATACATCTGTGGCAGTGGTGGGATTCAAAATTTTTTTGCTACCGGTTCTGTGGGCGTGGCTTGGTGGGCACAGCAGGGGAAGGATATACTGCAAAATCCCCCTCCCCTCCCCAATAACCTGCTTTCCAGCTCCGTTCTCCTGTGCAGGGCAACCAAAAAGACCCAGCCCATCAGCAGGGACTCGATGGGAGGCAGAGAATAGAGGGGACTGGCGGGGCCAGTCAGAGGTGGGATTTGTCGGTTCTCCCAACTACTCGACATTTCTGCTACCGGTTCTCTAGAACCAGTCAGAACCGGCTGAATAATACTACCTGTGGGTGTATTATCTGTGGGTGTCCTCATTTAGGAATGGTTTTTGCAGCCTATGGTGAATTGGGTTGTTTTGCAGTGGAAAGAACAGCCTGTTTGACTTCCCATCCCTTCACAGGAATCCGAGTATGTCTCAGCCCATCTGCATGAATGGATCGACTTGATCTTCGGCTATAAGCAGAGGGGCCCAGCCGCTGTGGAGGCTCTGAATGTATTCTATTATTGCACTTATGAAGGTAGGAGGTGATTTTAAGGCAGGGACCCTTCCTTCCCAGGGACTGTGCAAACGTTCAATATGAATTAGCAACCCTCTCGACTTCTTTGCACAAAAAACAAAACCACAGTGACAAATGGGTGAAGGGCTACCAGAACCCCAGAATGGGACAACGCCGCCAGCTGACTTGCCCTGGCCAATTCACGGCACCGATTCACGACACTCACTCTCCAGAGGACAACTCACTGTGGGACAATTCAACACAGGATAGCTGTTCCGTTTTCCATACTCTTTCTTCAACATTATTTTAATTTTTGTCACTCACGAAAATGCCAAAATGTGATCACATGCTGACAAAACAGTGGCAGATATCCCGTACAATTATCCTGTGTTGAATTTATCCATGGTAAATTTTCCCATGGCACGTTGGCCACAGTGAGTTGCCCTGGAACCACCAGGAGCAGAGGTTTGGGGCAGATACTACAACCCTTGGATTGTCGTTCAGCTCTGCATCCAAAGAGATGTCAAAACAGCTTGTTCCACTGTACTGTAAGCTGTGCAGCCCGCCGTTTCTGTCTTACATCTGCCGTTTTCACTTAGGGGCAGTCGATTTGGATGCGATCGCAGATGAAACCCAGCGGAAGGCTTTGGAAGGCTTCATCAATAACTTTGGGCAGACCCCCTGCCAGCTGTTGAAGGTACCAGGGGGGGGGGTGTTAATAATTGCAGCTGGAGGCGGTTTTCTCCTAGGATTCAGGATCTAGCCAGAATAAGCAGTAAAGAAGTACAGGACGTCCTTGACTTAAAACCATTCATTTAGTGACTGTTTGAAGTCACAACGGCCCTGAAAACAGTTAGTTTTGATTCTTTTTAACACTTGCAACCATTGCAGCATCAATTGTGGTCTTAAGAACTATCTGTAGTGAGCTACTAAATCTTGAAGACGGACAAGAGTTGGCCTACAAATGGTTGAGGAAATGAAGAAAAATCTTCCTTAAATATTGAGGAATTGTTATTTGAAACATTTAAGCTTTTGTTTTACAGGTAGTTCTCAACCTACACCCGCCTTGGAGGCCAAAATGTCTGTTGCTAAGTGAGACAGTTATTATTATTTTATTTATTTTGTCAAAAGCTTACAATACAATAGAAATAAGAATAAACATGAGTTTAAATATAAGAAATAGGAACTAATAATTGGGGATAATAGTTCAGGGACAGTAGGCACGATTATGCACTTATGCACGCCCCTTATTAAGTAAGTTTTGTTTGGCGACCATGCAACGTTACAACGGCGCCAAAAATAGTGACAGAACTATTTTTTTCACACTTGAAACCATGGTGGCACGCCCATGGCTACGTGACCAACATTCGGATGCTTGGCAACCGACTCCTATTCATGACATTCGTGGCATCCCCGGGGTTCATATGATCCTCTTTTGCGACAGTTCGACCAGCAAAATCAATGGGTGGCCGGATTCACTTCACTTCACTTTAACAACTGCAGGGATTCACTGAACCACTGTGGCAAGAAAGGTTGGGAAATGGGGCCAAACTCATTTAACAAGTGTCTTGCTTAGCAACAGATATGTTGGGCTCTGTTGTGGTTGTAAGCCAAGGATGACCTATATCTTCAACGAAATGGAAAAACGACAATTCCTTGTGAAATTTACCATTTTTTTTCTTCTGCTCCGCCTTCTCCACAGGAGCCGCACCCGGCCCGTTTCTCAGCTGAAAGCGCTGCCAGGAGAGTTTCTCGGCTGGATACTTATTCTCCGAACATTTTTGAAAACCTGGATCAGCTCAAATCGTTCTTTGTTGAAGTGAGTCTGAGACGAAAGCCGGGGTGGGATTCTATCAGTTCGCACCTATTCGCTAGAACTGGTTGTTAACATTCTAAGCAGTTCAGAGAACCGGTTGTTAGAAGAAATTACTGGACTAATCCTGTAAGGAAGGCAGGAAGGAAACATTCTGGTGTTGCTTACAGAACTGCCTCTCCATTAACTCTTGTTACATTCTCGGCAGGACTAGACTTCCTGTCTCAGGAACTTCTCTGGAGTTTTTTTCCCCTCCTTTGCTGGTACTTTGCTTGTGTGGACGGACCATTCAAAGTTACAATGGCACTGAAAAAAGTGACTTATGACCATTGTTCACACTTATGACTGTTGCAGCATCCCCACAGTCATGAGAGACCAGGCAAGGAGATGCGTGCCTCCATGTGAGTGATATTGAGTTAGCCACACCCATCCAGTCACATCACCACCAAGCCATGCCCACCAACTAAGCCACGCCCACAAAACTGGTTGTTAAAAAATTAAATCCCACCCCTGGATGAAAGGAGTTGTTTTGATTGCTTCCCATCTATACAGGGAAGACCAATATGAGCTGTCTCAGCTTACAACCATTCATTTAGTGGCCCTTTGATGTTACAATGGCGCTGAGAAAAGCAGTCCTCGCACTTATGACAATCTCAGTATTCCCCATGGTCACATGATCAGAATTCACGTATGTGGCAACCAGCACGTAGAGATAGTCCTCGACTTACAAAAGTTCATTTAGTGACCATCTGGAGTTATAAGGTCACTAAGTTTTTCACATTTAATGACTGTTGCATGGTCACATAATCAAAATTCAGATGCTTGGGAACTGATTCACATTTATGACCGTTGAAGTGTCCCAGGGGGTCACGTGATCTTCCTTTTTGCAATCTTCTGACAAGCAAAATCAGTGGGATTCACTTAACAACGGTGTTCCCAATTTTTAACAACTGAAATGATTCATTTAACAACTGTGGCAAGAAAGGGCATAAAATGGGACAAAGTTCACTCCACAAATGTCTCACTTAGCAACAATAATTTTGAGCTGAATTGTGGCTGTAAGTTTCAGATTTCCTGTACAGTTGCAGTGTCCTGGGGTCACGTGATCTGCCGTTTGTGACCATCATTGGGGTGGGGGAAGCCAGATTCATTTAACAACCGCATACAGGTGCTGAAGGAACTGAGGAAGGTTCTTGGACGAGATGCAGAACTTTTTCAAGGGAAAGAAAAACCAAGAAGCTTGAGTTATCTTTTTAGAAAAGCACTTTTAGGACCAACCTACAAAGATACACCAGATCATAAAAACGTGATGGTTTGTTTTCTCTTCTTCTTCATTTAGGGCATCAGTGACCGGATCCCGCTTGTCCAGGTGGTCGTCCCCAAGAGTCAGTCTCATTCTTTCATGACTCAGGGATCTCCTGACATGATGGTAAGAAAGGAAAAAAAGGGATCCTTGATCTCTTGCAGCAATTTTTTTTCCAGAAAGTTTGACGTAGTGGACAGTTGATGTAGGAGAACTGGAGAACCCAAAAGAAGTTACAGGTAATCCTCGAGTTACAAATGGAATGGAGCCTGCCCATTCCATTCGTAACCTGAGGATTCGTGGGAGTGAATCTCATTCAAAGTGCGAGATCACTCCTTTCTTTCACCCATGCATTCGCTAATTGAATGCATGGTTTGTTAAGTGCACATGAAATATTTCAAGTTGGGGAAGGTCAGTGATAGAACATGCCACCTCCCTAAGACCACCCAAGGCCTCCCAGACCCACTGAAATACCTCATGCTCTCCACAATTGCCTCCCCCCCCCCAGTAACCTGCCAGGCCAGAACCCGGCCCTCCAAGTCTCCATTCGGCCCTCCCCTGGCCTGTTGTAGGCCAAAATGGATCTTCCGGGGGCCACATCCATCTCTCCAAGGCTCCATTTGGCCTGCAATGAGTTGGGGAAAGGATGCAGAGGGCCGAATGGGGCTTCGGAGTGTCAAATTCACCCCTCCATTTTGGCCAGTAACATGCCAGGCGAATGTTGCAGAGCCTCTGTTGGTTGTTCATGAGGATGAACAACTGTCATGGAGCTGCAAGATTCGTAGTTTCGGGCCTTGTTCAGAAATACAAGAGGCGCTGATTGCATAACTTCAAATGTTTGCTAAGGGAATGCTCATAATCTGGGGATTACCTGTACTCTCAGAGTCTGCCTTTACCCCTTGATTGAGGAGAAGATCTAGAACTGATATGAGAAAGGTCCTCCTCATCTAGCGTAGAGTTCTCCTGTGGAGCTCTTTGCCACAAGAGGGGATGATAAGGATGGGCAAGATCATCAACTGACTCTAGAAAAGGATATGTAAATTGGTGGAAGACCAGTCTACTGAGGATTGTGAGTCTCGAAGATGCCATGTTACCTCCAAATTGGAAGCCTTACAATCTGTTGCAGGAGAAAAAGGGAAGGATGTGTCCATCTCCCCCTTGGGAGCTCAAGTTGGCCACCACAAGGAGCAAAATGCTGGATTAACAGGCCCTTGGCCTGATCCATGTTTTTCTAGAAAGGAGAATAGTCCAAAATAAATAGTTGTTCATATAGAGCTAATAAACTTCTGGAATTCACTGTCATGGATATGGTGGTAACCACCAACTTGGCTGGCCTTCAGAAGAGATTGGAGGTCTGTTGGGGTCTACACATCTTGAAGACCCCATGTTACCTCTGTGTAGAAGATCAGTTATGGAGAAACAACCATACAAGACGGTAGTTCTCCATCCTACCTGAGACCATCTGAGACCCATCTAGATGTCCACCAAGAAACAGAAACAAAAAGGTGGACCTTGGCTTGACCCAACACGGCCCTTCTAATATTCCCTCACCCCACCCCATTGCTTTTTCTCCCTCATTCTTAGTTGATGTTCCTCACCCTCTGTCCAGGTCACAGTCAGTGCCAATGGGCTGCTGGGAACTCACAGCTGGTTGCCGTACGATAAAAACATCTCCAATTATTTCAGCTTCACCAAAGACTCCACCGTCTCCAACCCAAAGTGAGTCTCAGCTTCTTCCTCCTACCCCAAGGACATCCTGAGAAGCTCCCTCCATCTTCTTCCACCTCTTCCAACCACCTTCTCGCTTTCTCCTGCCAGGACGCAGCGCTACCTATACGGCCCCTTTGCCCCGGGGGCAGAATTGTCCTCCAAGACGTTGGTGGTCTCTCACGATGGCAAGCTCCTCTTCAGTGGAGGTCACTGGGACAACAGCTTGCGGGTCACCTCCTTGAGTAAAGGAAAGGTGGTAGGGCACATCCATCGTCACATAGGTAGGGACCTCACATTTCTGCCCTCTTTTTACTGGAAGATCTAACCCATGGAACATGGATGCCGACGGACAAATGAGGACTTGTTAGCAGGTCCAATTTAAATGAGCTTCATTATCCTGACCTATTTCAGCTGGTCCTTGAGTTACGACTGCCATGGAGCATGCCCATTAGAGTCGCAAGTTATGGCAGTTCTTAAGCATGGCGACCACGTGAGCACCTTGTTTAACAATCTCATTCCCTGTACACCCCAATGCAGTCGTTAGGCAGAGCACAGGACACCTGAGTGGTAGGAGATGTCCTGGGAGGTTTAGCACAGACTGACCAACTGGCCAAGATCTCTCCTTTCCTGGCCCACCCCCAATGCTTCATTTCCCATCCTTTGAGGACCCCACAGACGTGGGCGTTGTTTCCTGCCCCTCCCCTGGGTGGCAGCCTCTTCGGGGACCAGGCCACGTGGCTCAGGAATGAAGAGGCATGCCCAATGGTTAACAAGGGGTGAGGAGGGGGCCTGGTAGGATGGAAGATGGCTGAAGGCTTGCAAGAACCTGGTGGGGTGAGATATGCGGGGGGATGGCTACAATCTCCCTGCGGTCAGCCATGTGAGTGGATGGCTGGCGGGACCTTGCAGTGAGCATTATTTTGGAAGTAGGCCTTAAGCAGCTTGGGAGGTACAGTGTACCTTCAACTGTCTCCTGACGATTGGTCCAAAGTCACCCAGCCATCTTTTCATGTCTACAGCGGGACTAGTTTCCTGATGATTGGCCCAGAGTCACCTAACTGGCTTTCATACCTAAGGCGGGGCTAGAACTCCATGTCTCCTGGTGATTGGCCCAAAGTCTCCCAGCTGGCTTTCATGCCTAAGGCAGGACTAGAACTCACTATCTCCTAGTGATTGGCCCAGTCACCCAGCCAGCTTTCACATCTAAAGTGTAACTAGAACGCAAAATCTCTAGAGCGTGTCAACCATGCATTTCTGTTTGGCTTTGTATGAAATCTTTTTCTTCCCAATAGATGTTGTGACCTGCCTGGCCTTAGATCTGTATGGAATCTACCTCATTTCTGGATCGCGAGACACCACCTGTCTGGTGTGGCAAGTCCTCCAGCAGGTAAGAGAACAGATTCCCTTCCATCATGACTGGGATGATCCCAGGGTCCCGGTGTTCTCCTCCACTTTCCACTCCCAGCATCCCCTGTGGTGTGTCCCGGAAGAGAGGGTACAATTCTGGCCCGGACTCATATTTCTCTTATGTGCCCATTATCTCGATTGCAGTTCTTCCTCCTGTTTTCCAAGGCCATTCCTTCTTCCCATTACATCTATCAGGGATGGTGCAGCGAAACCTGCAGCACACGTGGGGTTAGACCAGATGGCCTCTTAAGCCCCATCTGGCCCTATGGTTCTGTCTTCTTCCCTTGCTCACCCAGGGTGGTCTGTCTTATGGCTTAGCTTCCAAGCCAGTCCAGGTCCTCTACGGACACGAAGATGAAGTCACATGTGTCGGCATCAGCACGGAACTGGACATGGCGGTGTCGGGGTCCAAGGTAAAGGCTTGGCTTTCTTCATTTCACCTCTGTTTGGGAGCCCTGATCGATGTATTCCTTGGCAGGTGACCCAGGAAGTCAAAAAGCAATGTATCTCCCTGACTCAGGTGTTTGGCATAAGTCTGAAGGTATTCCTTTCGTGGCATGGTTTTTGCCTTCTTCTTTAACGAGTTTTGAGACAAAAAATTTCTTTAGCGAGATTTATTGACACAAAAGTTTTCTTTTGTGAGATTTATTGACGCGAGATTTATTCAGATGAAAGGGATGGGGCTACAGCAATTCCAGTAATTGAACTATTTCTTACTTAAAATAAGTATATCCACACATCCATCAGGATAGATATATTCTGATAGTCATTCGTCTCCAGCTTGAGCTGGACTAGAAGACCTCCAAGGTCCCTTCCAATTCTGTTATTCTATGTTCTTTCAAGCATCTCATACAGAAGATCTTATTTTCATTAATCTTGGGGACAGGTAAACAAAATTATTTACACAACAGTCTTCTGTCTCTTTGCAGGTAATCCTTGATTTATGACTGGTCACTTAGCAATTGCTCAATGACATCCCTACTTAGAAGCTACTTACTACCTGGATACAGCCCAGTTTTTAGTAGAACCACACCCATAGAGAACAATGAATTCACACTTATTACTGCCATGTTCATTTAAAGACCAGGCATTTGCACTTACCACCATAGTGATTCGCTTAATGACTTGTCAGTGTATAAGAAATTATGAGCTGGGATAGACCTAACAACATGTCAGCCAAATGGGAACTGTTTGGTGACTATGTATGTATGTATGTATGTATGTATGTATGGTAGGTATTCAGCTTTGTTCGGGTATTTTCCTATGACATTGTAGTTGTGTTTTTAAAGTTGTAGCAACATTTCGGCAGAATCTCATCTGTCATCATCAGGCTTCTGTATTGTGTTCGTTTGTGAGTCAGGCTTTTACAGTTGTTTCAGTTTTAAATTTGGGGCTAGCCTACTGCTGTGCCAGAATGGTTTTTTCTTCATCCTGATTGGTTGGGAGTCTTGGTCTGTGTTTATTGGTCTTGGAGTTTGCTGTGTTCTGCTTGATTGGTGTTTCTAATATTTTCTGTCTGTTTTGTGGCTTTTTTTGTCTTGATTGGCTGGCAACATTGTGTTCCTGTATTGGAGGCTTTTAGTGCAGCTTGGCTCCGAGTAAATGGACGTCTATCATTCGTTAGGAAGCTGGGTTTCATCTGGGTGCCTGGTTAGGGTGTGTTTGAGCTGGAGGTATCAGGGGGGATCTGTTTGTGCCCAGGTGTTTGCCTGGCTTGTGGTGTGGAGATTTTTTTGTTTGTGAGTGCAGGCTTCCAAATGATTGACAGCCTGGTGGAATCATCTCTTCTGTTCATGCTTTCAGGTCTTTTTTCAATCTCTATGGCTTTTTTGATAATTCTGTAGCTGGGGTTTTCTATAGCAGCTAGGGTTTTGGTGCCATTGAAGTTGATGCTATCACCTATGGCTTTCATGCGTTGGACGAGTGAGGAAGTGTGTTCCAGCTTTTTGACTGCATTTTTGTGTTCACCCAGGTGGATTATTCTTCCATTGGTCTGTCCAATGTATGTGGCAGGGCATGATGCACAGAGGACTTCGCATATGCCTTGGTTTTCCAGGTCAATTTTATCTTTGGGGTTTCTAAGGATGGCTGCTATTTTTCTGTTTGTTTTGAAGGCAGTCTTTTTTTTTTTTTTTTTTAAACAATTTTATTGGTTTTTAAAAACAAACAAACAAAACATAAAAACATTCAGTTTTCTTTCATAAATATACAAACAGTGTGTCGGTTGGTTTACCAGTTTTTGTGCATTCATTTCGTAGTCTCAATTACAGTTACATAATAACTCATATTATCAATCAGAAATTATATATCCTAGTATCACTATTAAACAATGACTATAATTTGACTATAATTTTATTCATTCAAACTTTACGAGATAGCTATAATTTACTTAGTTTATTTTTTAACAAATCATATAATCATACCAAATCTATCCTGAAAACATTTTACAGATATAATATCAAATAACAAAGAAAAGAAAAAATATCTTTTTATATATTCATTATTGTCTAAAATTCTAAATATTCTATTATTGTATTTTATCATCCAACCATTGATAGAAAAGGTCCCAAATTTTATAGAATTGTTTATCCTCTTGTTCTCTAATTTCAAATGTCAATCTACTCATTTCAGCACATTCCAATATTTTCTTAATAATTTCTTCCTGCAATGGTATTTTCTCATTATTCCAATAAATACAATCCTAGCCACTGTTAATACATTTACAATCAAATATTTCAAATCTTTACTGTATGTATCAGGTAAGATTCCCAATAAAAAAATCTCTGGTTTCAAGTCTATGTGTTTCTTTGTCATCTTTTCCAACCACATGCGAATTTTAGTTCAGTATTTTCTAGCGTCCTCACAAGTCTGTATACCTCATCTACATCCATCCATCATCTTTTCCTCTGTTATTTCCAAAGCTTCAGCCAGAATTTCTATCATTATCGCAGCTAAATTTTGTCCTTTTTCTTCCTCTATGTTTTGAAATCTGAGATAGAATTCTGACCTATCCATCTCCCACTTCAGCATCCCACTTTTATCTTGTTCAACCAATGTTAATCTGCTGTCAATATTTCCAATCTTCTCCTCTCTTTGTTTACCTTCTTCTTCAATTTTTGGAATCTCTCATCATACTTCACCATCATTTGTTGAATATTTTCAATTTTTTCATCGGTCTTCCCTGTTCTTTGTTCAATGTTCTCTATTCTTTGTTCAATGGTGTCTGTTTTTGTCTTGAGATCTTGGATTCCTTACATAATCATCTGTAAAGTTACTTTTTCTTGTTCTTTATCTTGCTTTAACATTGTCTGAATTAAACGTTGTCTTCCAGATGGTGGGGAGACAGAAGTAGAAGTAGAAATGCCAGAAGGTATGAGTTTCCTACTCATTTTAAACGATTCACGACCTTCAAGTTCTTTTAGACTTTAATCCAATTGGTAAGGTGGCCAATTATAATCCAAAATGAAAAATAGGAATGGTAGGAAATAAAAAGCCCAATGGTAAAAAGCCCAATGGTGGTAAAGGAAAAAGGAAAAGAAAGAAAATTCTTCAGGTTCTTCTGGACCCTAATCCAATTATGAAATAGTCGATTATAATCCACAATAAAGAATAAAAATAAGAAGAAGGAAAAAGCCCAATAATAATAAGAAAAAAAAAACCAAAAGAAAAGTTTCTTCAGGTTCTTCACACCTTAATCCAATCAAAGAATCTCAATAATAAAAAAAACCAAAATAGACCTAGAACATAGATGAAAGAAGCAAAAATCCCAGTGAAAAAAAGGAAAAAAAAGAAAAAGGAGAAATTCTGAGGCTTTCCCTTTAAAATAAAAAGCAGAAATAAAAATATTGCAAAAATAAAAGTTTACAGTGAAGCTGGTAAGGAAGGGTAGCACAACTAAAAGAAAATAGAAGAAAACACACTGCACTTTATTTAATTATCCAAGGCTCTTATTATGACTCTCTTCTCCACAAACTTCAAAGCCAAGCTTCAAGTATTAAATTGTTGATAGAAGTCCAGAACACCTGTAATAATATTCTGCTGTGCTCTTCCCTCTATCTTATCAAGTTGAAATGTCCTTGAGAAGTAGTCTTTCACAGCTCTCTCCAAGTAAAATATTTTCAAGCCTCTAGTTGGCAGTGTTACAAAGTTTTTTTGCTCTCACTTTCCCCTCCTCCCAGAAAAACGTAATTAAAGTTAAAAAAAAAAGAGAAAGTATATAAATATATATCTAAAAAGAAAAGTAACTAAAGGGAGCCTCTAATCTAAAAAATTGAAAAATCAAGAAGGAGAAGAAAAAAAAAAAAGAATATATATAAAGGAAAATTCAGTCCAGTTAACTGCAAAGTCACGATAAATTCCAGTAAAAAAAAAGTAAAGAAAAAAAAAGGCCAAGTCTCACTTTGACGTCTCCCTTTAAAAATCACCGCTTATTCAATTTTGTCAAAAATCTTACAGATTTCTTCTTATACTTAGAGTGTCCTTTCAAGTCTCAAAATATTGGTTAAAAAAAAAGATTCTCACCCAGCCGACACACTTTTTCTTTCAGTCTCTTCCTTTCTGGAGGTGTCCCAACTTCAGCAGCTTTGGGGCTGCCTCTCCGCCGCCGGCAAAAGGGACTTCTCCTGGATCAACCAGGGACTTGCGGTGTCCCTGGGATCCTCAGGATGTGCCCTTCACAATCACCATCTCTACGGGATGGTTTAGGTCTGTTTGGACCGGCCAGGGGCGAAGATATCGGCTGCAATCTTGGAGCTCGATTGCAGACTGTACCGTCGCGACGCCAGCTCCTCCCCTCTCAAGGCAGTCTTGATGTGATGCCTGTGTAGTATCTTACTGATTTTGTCTGTAGTACCTCTTATGTAGGGCAAGACAGCTGTTCCATAGGTCTGTTCATCTTCTTAAGAAAACAAATATATATTTATGTATGTATGTATGTATGTATATATATGTATATGTATATATATATATATATATATATACACACATACACACATACATGCATGCATGCATACATACGTGTGTGTGTGTGTGTGTGTGTGTATATATAAAATATATGAATGTCCTTCTAATATAGCTTCCGTGATACAGAGTTCTGATGGTTCTGATTGCTTCTGCTTCTTGATTGCTTCAAGAGCTGCATGGGTATTGTATACATGCATCATACTTTATATTATTGTATATAAAGAAGTTTCTTCTATAAATTAATCCTGCTGAATTATTTACTTGTGTTCTGGTTGGGTCGTTGCAAACTCTGACACCACTGATGCAAACAATATTGTAAAATCAGGATGGTCATGCGATTGTCCTGTTCTATTACCATTATCTAGAAATCTAGACCAATATCTGGGTTTTTTTCCCATTCCTGCTGCACTTCTTTCTCTGATCATCCTGTGGGAATTCTTAAACCTCAATTTAGAACCATGTTTTCTTCCTTCCCGCCTCTGTCAGGATGGCAGCATCCTTGTCCACACCATCCGCCAAGGGCAGTTCATGAAGTCGTTGAAGCCCACATGTGAGAGTTCCCTGCCGGTCACCATCTCCAACCTGGCTGTAGGTCATGAGGGGCAGATCGTGGTCCAGACGATTGTGGGGGGAAGAACGCTTCTCAAGGTACAACCTGGGAGGGAGGGAAGGGGGAGGGAAGGGGGCAGGAATCAAGGGAGGAGAATAGCTCAGGATTGAATGATGAGTTTGGTGGTTTTCTTGCAGACATCTCATGACCCAACTAGGGAACATCATCAGTGCTAGAAGGGAGGAAGGTTTGTGGAGAAGAGGAGGAGGGAAGTGGAAAAGGACTGTGGGGTCTTTGATGCTCTTAGAGCTGGGTGGTTTTTTTGCAGACGTTTCATTACCAAGCTAGGTAACACCATCAGTGCTAGAGGGGAGGGGAGTTTCAAAGAGGAGGAGGAGGGTAGGATCCTTGTACTCTCTGAGTTGGTTTTCTTGTAGACATTTCATGACCCAAACTAGGTAATATCATCAGTGCTACAAGGGAGTGGGGATTGTGGTGATGAGGAAGAGGAAGGGCGGGGAAGAGGAAGACCGCAGGGTCCTTGGTGCTCTCCGATCTTGTTGGAGTGGAGTTTGCGGAAAGGAGGAAGGAGTGGGAGGAAAAAAATCAGTCATAAGTCACTTTTTTCAGTGCCACCGTAACGTAGAACAGTCACTAAATGAATGATTGTAAGTTAAGGACTAACTCTACTTTGTACAGGTCTGCTCAGCTAATCTCTAACTTCTCCTTCTTCTTCCTCACTAAAGGACAAATTCGCCCTCCACCTTTACTCAGTCAACGGCAAGCACCTGTCTTCTGTCCCCCTGGATGAGCAAGTGACCTCGATGTGCGTCACAGAGGACTTTGTCGTGTTGGGCACCCTTCAGTGTTCATTACAGATCAGGGACCTGCAGAGGTGACCTCCTTTTCCTTCCTCAGTTTCTCTTTTTTGACATATGGCTACCCTGTTCTCTCTTACTGTATTGTGGACTTATTGTATCTAAGCTTAGATATAGCAAGGTGCAAACAAAGAGACCTGCATGGGTAGAGTTAAAACTAGTTACTTTATTGTTGAATGCCTATTTACAGGAAACTTCCCAAACGGGCGGATCTGCTTGGGAAAGACCAGATAAGACATTCAAGGAAGGGTCAGACTTTAGCAGTGTTGGTGGAAGTGTAATTTAAAAAAAAAAAAACTTTATTATATACAAAAAGTTAAAAGACACAAATACAATACAAAATTGTACGAATAAGCATTATAACAGATTCGGTAATGCAACCGTTCTTATTTTCCTCTGGTACAGTTTGATAGGGATTTAAATATTCCATCTAGATTAGTAAGTGGCGGTTACTTTCTATCTATTGTAAAAACAACCCTATATTAATAATATATATTATCTATTAATCATTTCTTACTCCTAGATTACAACTATATAATTTTATAAATAAATCATTTATTTATAAAAGGAGGAGTAAGAACTCATACTCAATGATTCTCTGTCCTTCAAGCTATATATAATAATATATTTCTTAAAGTCCTTATTTCTTTTTATTTTATACATTGTTTTTCTTTACGATCTGTCCATTTGTATGATTTGTCCCAGATCCGGTAATATTCCGTATCATCTTTCTTTTTTAATCTCAATGTAAGCCTTTCCATGTCAGCACACTCATGTATTTTCTGAATAACAAAATGTAGAGGTGGTACATTAAGCTTTTTCCAGTGATAGGCCAGCGCAATTCGTGTCGCTGTTAAGATGTGGATAATTAAGTATCTTACTTTGAGTGAGCAAGTTTTTTTTCCCCCCTTTTGGTAGTTTCTGAAATAAGAGCACTGTTTAATGTTTGATTTTTTTTTTCCTGGCATTAATCCACGCTTATCTGGGTTTCTCTTTCTATGAATTCCTTGGTGTTCATTTGAGCTTGTTTTTTTGCAACCTTTCCAGCTGATCATCAAACATCTGCAAGTAAACATCCCAGCTCAAAAGACTGGACAAATCCAGTCAATATTCATTTTTTTGTTTGCTCACATTCGACAGACAAACTAAACGTGTGCTACTCTCACCCTAACGGGGTGATATCCTGGGAGATTCTAGGGAGTGGCTGTCCTAATTCCCTTCTTCTTCTCTTCCTCCTCCTCACGATCCGATTCTGATCTGTGCTGCCTCTTGTCTCATGCCCCTCCTTGTGCCTCTGACACTCACACTTCACTGCACAACATCACACCCGCTCCCCGGTTGTGGGCACACAACCTATCACAAAAACTCTCTTCCCCAATCTGTCCTTCTCCTCAGAGACCTTATTCCTGATTTGATCTGACCGAGATATCAGCAATACGAGTAGTCCTCGACTTACAACAATCCATTGAGGGACTGTTCAAAGTTACGACGACACTGGGGGCAAACAACCCTTATGACTGTTTTCCACACTTATGACACTCGCAATCCCTGCGGCCATGTGATCAAGCTTCAGGCGCTTGGCAACTGGTTCATATTTATGCAGTGTCCCAAAGTCACGTGATCCCCTTTTGCGACCTTCTGACAAGCAAGGACAAGCCCGACTCGCTTAATGACCGTGTGACTAAGTTAACAACTGCAGGGATTCGCTGAACAACTCCGGCAAGAAAGGTCGTAAAACGGGGGCACAACTCATTTCTAACTGTCTCGCTTAGCAACAAAATGTTTGGGCTCAATTGTGGCCATAAATGGAGGACTGCTGTCTCTTTCCCTCAGGGAGAGTTCAGAGGAGAAGGGCAGGATAAGAAGATAGTTTCCATTATCTGAAAGGCGTCAGGCTGGGAAATTTTCTCCCATCATGTCCTGGGTGGTTCTAGTCCATGTTCTCCCCTTGCAGGCTGAAGCCAGCAATTCCTTCCTTGATCATGAAGGTCCCCGTTCACAGCGTCTCCGTGACGAAAGAGAAAAGCCATATCTTGGTGGGCCTGGAGGACGGGAAGCTCATCGTGGTCGGTGCAGGTCAGCCTTCGGAAGTGAGTGCCAGCCCCTCTTCCTCCCTCAGCTGAACTGCTCCGGGGACAAGAACTGGGGGCCGTAAGGAGCAACTCCTGTTGCAGTGTGGAGAAACATGGGGGAGGGAATGTGAGTCACCCCATCTTGTCTAAATGGCTCATCCATGGGGGTTCTCCATCACTAGAGGTTTTCAAGAACTGGACAGCCATTTGTTCCCTTGTTCCTAAAACCGGGTCTTATTTTGTTTTGGGCCCCAAAATAAGTACTAGGGCTTATTTTTGGGAGTGACTTATTTTGTGTGTATGTGTGTACTGGAGGCCCACTTCTTCTGCTTGCTCGTGTGGAGCAGGAGGCCACATGGCGCGCTGGAGCCACGGCCACCATGTGAGGCAGGGAAAGTGGTGGTGGAGCTGCCCCATGCACCTCAAACTGGTTTATGTCAGGGCCTCTGCAGCCAGTCCATCCACACCCCAACACCTGCCTTGCCTCGTGGCGGCAACACCGACACACCACTCGGCCTCCTGCTCCACTGTGGCTGAAAGCAGAACAAATGGGCCAGCGGCCATGTAGGCCCCTGCTACACATGGCTGCCAATGCTGCCGCCATGAGGCAGTTGTCCGGGTTTGGGTGAACTGAGGTAAAACTGGTGTGGGACCACTATGGAGCAGCTCCATCATCCTGACTTCGTGGCTGTGGCAACCAGATGGAATGGGCGGATGGGCAGCTGCACAGGCTCTTAAGTGGAGCTTATTTGGGGGGTGGGGGGTAGGGCTTATATTAGGCACATGTTTAAAACATGCTAGGTCTTATTTTTGGAGAAACGGGGGGGGTATAAAGTCTCCTCCTTGAGCAGGGGGTTGGATTAGAAGACCTCCAAGGTAGCCTTCCAACCTCTTATTCAACCATAGTCTTCCTTCCTAACTACTCCTAGGTCGGCCTCCTAGTTGAGGAACCTACTTAAGAGATTGGCCTCCTAGTTATGGAACGCTCTTAACGGCTGGAGAGGAAGGGTGTCCACACAACCTTAGAAGTCCGTACGATGGTCAAACTTCTACTAGTTTACGACTGTTTTAGCCAAGCAGGTCCTCCTCCTGGTGCTTCTGCTTCCTCATTTGCCATCTCTCTCCTCCTTCTTCTCCAGGTGAGGACGGGCCAGTTCCACAGGCTGTGGCGTTCGACGCGGCGTATTTCCCAAGTGTCTTCGGGCGAGACAGAATATCATCCGACAGAATCCAAATAGGGGCCTCTTTTTTTTTAACTTTCCTGTTGCCTTGTAGTTACCTCTCTGCCACAGTGGACCACCGGTCCTCCTAAGAGGAGGTCCACCACTGCTGCTGTCCGATTCTCTCGTTGCACGGCTGACGGATCTTTGTGGCTGCAGGGATAACCTGTGTGTGGCAACTCCCCAGAAGCGAGAACCTGCACACCTCTGGAGCAGGCTCCTGAAAGTAGTTCGTGCAGCAGGACAATCTGGGGGTTTGTGGGTGTGCGTGTGTGCGTGTGTTTGTGTGTGGTTTCCCTGAGTCCATTCAGCTGTTCCCCACCGATCAATGCTATGCTACTATTGATTCAAGCCTGCAGATCTTGAAACGGCAAATGTTTGTATTGTCTTACACTGGAGTGCGTGAGTGAGAGAGGACAGGGTAAGTCTGCTGGAGTGTCCTTCCCCCCTCCGACCCTATGTCAGAGTCTGGGGACCACAAGTGAAGCGATAGACACCCCAACTTCAAGACTGCGGGGTGGTGGTATCTCTTGGTGGTGGCCTTAAGGAGACGTTTGTTGCACTACGTGGAACATACCTGCGCCCGAAGTGGACACCCGTTGCTTTCTGTCCTGGTGGGTGAGAAGTTCAACTAAACTCTGAAGAAAGCTTTAAAGGGAAGTCAGGAGCTCTTGATCCTCAATTTGGAAACCAAGAAAGTTGGACAGGGTGGGGCAACCCTTAAGCATTATGCCAGAGACGGGGCAGGAGGTGAATTTTCAATCTCCTACGGTATGAAAAAAGTGAGCTTTTCCCACAGATATGCTGCCCCCTGGTGGCTTGGTCCTGGAGAACGCCTGTGGACAGTTGACCATTAGGGATGTGGGAGGCCCAGACAATCATTGGTTGGAGGCCAACGATTTGCAACACCATGTCCTGCGTACCTTCACTAGCAATAAAAGATAACTTTGGTGCCCATGAGTTATACCCAGCTTCAAGGCCTTATGGTTCTCTCTGTCCTGAGATGAGTGGAAGATCCGTAGAGTGGAAGATGGCTGTCCTCACTTTCAGAAAACCCACTTAATAGACCCTCCTCCCGGAGATGTCTTATCCAAGGTCCTCCTTCTGGAAACAGTGACTCCCTGTGCCGTCCTTTACATGTTTTATGGAATTGATATCATCTTCCTCTTAAGCACCTGCTCCTATGGGCCCTTCTGACCTTCTGCATGGAGGAGGGAGAAGGTTCTGAGAGCCCAGAAACCACACGCAACGTTCCATCACAAAGACAAATCAGAACATATTTCATGCTGGACGTTGGTTTTGTCCTACCTTCCCGTTTGTTGCTCTCCAAATCAGGACAAAGTCCTCAGCTGTCCAATTACCTGCCTTCTTGGGGAGGTCGTTCCATCTCTTTGCCCCACATGAAGGAAACTATGCCCTTCATCTACTCGTGTCTGGATGATCTCTCTGTGTCCCACTACTGTGGCTGTACAAAGCACGTTGACGGTTGAATGTCCTGGAGAAGAACAGGTATCCGTCTCCATCCTCACGTGGCTTCCTTCCTGGATTACATTGTCTTTTGTTGTGGGTCTTCTTCCTAAGGGAGAACATACACATCCTCCAGTGCAACTCTGAAGATCTCTGGTCTTCAGTTACACCTAGAAAGCAATTCCATTGTTTCATCTTTGAGCTTCTGTGATTTTTATCCTACTCTTAATTATTCCACTGTTTGTTGGTTGATTCATCCTCCGGTTAGGAAGATGGAGAAGAGGACAGCTGCTCTTCTGCTTATTGGCAGAGAAGTTTCAAATTTCCAGAAGCTGGCTCAGATCATTTCTGGGATGTTCTTGCACTTCAAATGTGATGCCTTCGAACAATGTTTCTCAACCGTGGCAACTTGAAGATGTGTGAACTTCAACTCCCAGAATTCTTAAAGCAGGGTGTCCAACCTTGGCAACTTTAAGACCTGTGGACTTCAACTCCCAGAATTCCTCAGCCAGCTTGCTGGCTGAGGAATTCTGGGAGTTGAAGTCCACAAGTCTTAAAGTTGCCAAGGTTGGACACCCCTGTCTTAAAGCATGGCTGGCTGGTGGATTCTGGGAGTTGAAGTTGAACCCTCTTAAAAGCACACTGACTAGGGGATTCTGGGAGCGGACGGACACACACCAACCTTTTATCTTCCCAAGGTGGAGAAACAGTTCAAAAGAAGTTTAAGATGGTGGTTTTTTACCTTTTTCTGGCCCACTAACATATCTGCCCTTACACAGAGGGAAACCAAGTCTATAAATGTTTTATCACATTCCTTCCACCTCTCTCGTTTTGTCTTTTTCTTCCCCAGGTAAGCATTCTCTAGGAGGCTACAAATCCAACCATCCCCAGCCAGAGTATGTGTCCCCAAACCGATCCTCAATTGCATCACAATTGTCTACAAGGTTGAAACCATTCTTAAATCTTTTTTCTAATTTCCTATCCATTCCAGGTCTTCTCTCTCTCAAAGAACATAATAATTCTGGAATAGAGACCAATTTCCACCAAGTGCGATATCAGCATTCCAAAATTTTTGTAACCCCCACTTTTTAAAAATGTATTTAAAAGGGGGCAAAGGTGTTAATTTCAGAGTTTTCCAACTCCAAGAAAAAGCAACCAGTGGATAATGTCCTTTGACCAGCGTGAAATTTAGCATGACATTTCATCACGGCAGATGTTTGGCTGACTTGCCTTGACTGCGGTTCTGAAGTTTCTGACATTGTCAGCCTGGTTTGTTCGAGAAAATCGGAGTCATGGATTTATTTGGGGCAGGTTTAGGCTGCAGAAATCGGGCTGAACTTTGAGGGGGATTTGCAAACAAAAAACAAAAAAAAACAGGTTTCGTGTCTGTTGGTACCAGAGTGTGCTTTCCAATTGTGTACAGTCTGTATTGTGTTGGTACGCCATCATTTTTGGCTCATGGGAAGTGAAGAAGGAGAAAAGAAATAAGCTTTAATAGCTAATGTCACAAAGATTTTTTTTTAAAGTGAATGTTTTTAAGATTAAAAGAGACAAAAGCCTGCTCTGGAATTCAGCATTATTTTGGATTTGCAAACGAGCAAAACTGGGTTGCAAAAAAAATGCTTTAAGGCAAATGTTTCTCACTGACTGCTTGAAGAAGGTTGGATTTCAACTCCCAGAATTCCCCAGCCAGCAGGCTGGCTGAGGAATTCTGGGAGGTGAAGTTCACCCATCTCCAAGAGTCCAAGGTTGAGAAACATTGCTTTAAGGTTGGATACAGGCACTGGGGTGCCCTTTTGTCACCAACACCACTAAAACTTCCATTTGCCCCGATCCAGAACCAATGATTCCCAGAGAGGACAAAGATACGCCTCCACTTCGATCTGAGCCATTGTAACCAGCCCAGCCTTCTCGGTTTAAGCACGGCCATTGGTTGCCCAAAGGGAAATCTGTATTTTGCAATAAATGAATTATAAAAGAGGTGCAAATCCTTAGCAACCACAGGGCAATTAAAAGCTCCCCTTGCAAATCCAGGTACCCTGCGAGTAAGGAAGGGATTGCAATTTTTCTGGATATTGCTGGACGTCGCCGGCGTTCTGCGTGACGTGGGAAAACGGTGCCTGGTTTTAAAAGGCCTGTGGGACAGGACAAATCCATTTAGCGTGCACTGCCTTGTGTCTTTTTTTTTTTTTTCCTTCCAGAAAATTTTAAAGCACAATCTGAATTTTTAAATTTAGAAAAGTGAAAATATGCCTTAAACTTGAATGGGACAGCTTGCCTTGAATTATAACTGGTTTTTTTGCCTCGCCAAAGGAGGATATTCATATTCACCCGAGTTTAAATAAACAGCTAACAAAGCAATGTTGTGTAGATTGTTGTGTTATGTGTGTGAGAGATACTTTGGTTGTGGTTCCAGTTAAGAATAGAAACACAAAAGCAAGGAAATTATGAAATTAGGGCATCCCATGCAAGGTGGAATTCACTCGTTTTAATGTTAATTAATTTTTTTATTATGTTGCACACCGCCCTGAGGGAGATGATGATTAAGGAGTACAAAATATAAATAAATAATAACTCAAGCATTTGACATATCTATACAGGTAGTCCCTGACTTACAACTGTTTATTTAATGACCAAAGTTACAACAGCACGGAAAAAAAGGGGAATTTAGGACTATTTTACAAATATTGCACCAATCCCTCTGGTGACAAGGTCAAAAATCAGATGGGGGCACTGCAATGCTGTAAGGTGAGGACTGGTCATAAGTATGAGGATCAGACTTTTTTGAGCATCATCATGGCCAATTTATTACAAATGGCCTTAAGTCAAGGACTACTTGCAAAAGAGAAATGGAAGGCAAAACCAGGTTGAAAAGTGGTACTTGTTATATATGGACTATGTGTGTGTGCGTGCCTGTGTCCACACGCATACACAAAATCGCCAAAAAAACAAAACTTTCTCTGTTAATAACAAAAAGTTCTTATGTAGAACCATAACAGCAAAATCATGACAAAAATTTAGTCTCTCACACTAAATGATTACCAAGGATAGATTTACTGTATATTCCTGTAATAATTGCAAAAAAAAGTCAAAAGAATCAACAGGACTTTCCCTCACACAGAACGCTTATTATGGGATGCTCTTGAACTCATCACTCAGTTCCCTAAACCTGAACAGCTTTAAGATGAGAGGACTTCAATTCCCAGAATTCCCCAGCCACCACTGGATCCTGGGAGTCATTCATTTCCTTCCTTCCTTCCTTCCTTCCTTCCATGCAATGGAATCCTGCAGCCAGTTTTGGTCCCCACACTATAAAAAAGGATGTTGAGACTCTAGAAAGAGTGCAGAGAAGAGCAACCAGGATGATTGGGGAACTGGAGGCTAAAACATACAACAAACGGTTGCAGGAACTGGGCTTGGCTGGTCTTGGAAAGAGAAGGACCAGGGGAGACATAATCGCGGTCTTCCAATGTTTGAGGGGCTGCCCCAGAGAGGAAGGAGGTCGAGCTATTCTCCAAGGCATCCGAAGGCCAGACAAGGAACAATGGATGGAAACTGGACAAGGAGAGATTCAACCTGGAAATAAGGAGAAACTTTCTGGCAGGGAGAACAATCAACCAGTGGAACAGAAGTTGTGACAGCATCATCACTGGTGGCTTTCAAGAAGAGACTGGATTGCCATCTGTCAGAAATGGTGCAGGGTCTCCCGCTTGGGCGGGGGGGTTGGACTAGATGACCTCCAAGGTCCCTCCCAACTCTCTTATTTTCTACCCCACCTCTCTCTCTCTCTCTCTCTCTCTCTCTCTCGCCTTCCTAGCAGGGCTGTTACGGGAGTGGGGGGAAAGAAGGGTGAGGCACACGGTGTCTTGAGCTCTTGCAAACGGAGGAAAACTCAAAACTTTTGCAACTTCAAACCAGCTGCAGCTTGGGCTCTCTGCCCCTCACCCTACGGGGATTGCGAATTTTCCGCCTCCTCTCCTCCACCGCAGGCCGACGCAAGCGCAATCGAACGATTGCACCAAACCCGCCAAAAACCGGGTCAAAAACGTGTTCACTGCGTATCTCACTCGCTCGCTAAAATAGCTGTTCCTATCGGCAGGAGGCGCTGTTGGCAAGCATAACGCACCATGGGTGGAATCGGAGCGCGTGTCAGAGCCAACACGGCATCTATTAGCAACGCGCAGGCGTACTTTCTCCTCCCTGATCGTTAGAGTAACGTTGTGGTTGTCTGGTCCCGGCGAGGCGAGAAAATAGAGCGAGCGGGTGGCGGAAGAAACACCCCACCTGGAAATGCTCCTCCTCTTCCCCCACGCCCTCAAGTTCATTTTGTTAACTCCTTCGTGACCGAGTGCGTTTTAATTTACTTTTTTTTCTATAATATTTTTACACGTTTACGCTGCATTTACAATCTTTGCAAAGAGGTCTCTGGGTGTGCATACGCACATTACACGTATTTTTATTACAATTATTATACTTGGGAATACTAATACATATATATTAGTATATTACATATACTGGCATCTCTTGCAAAAAAACCTTGATTCCGAGTCCGACAGAGCAACTTTTCCATACAATAAACCACAACCCCCAGAATGGCTCGCGCGTGCTGGCTGAGCACCTTGGAACTTGCAGTCCTCGAACGCTGCAAAAGGGGAGAACCGACCCACTTGCTCACGTGACGCCCCTCCAAGCTGGACTTTGCCCAGGTCCGAATGGCCTGTGCGGATTGACCCTCGCTGCACCCCTTTTTTTTCCAAGCGGCCCGAGAGAGGTAGGCAGGGTGCAAACTTCTGTGTTTCCCTGGGGCGCCTCCAAACGTTGCTTTGACTCTGGAAGGGATTGCAAGAAGTTTCGTGAATGCACGATCTGCAACCGTGCGCCCCCCCAAGCTGGCAAATCAGAAATCAGCTTTGGAAATATAATAATTATGCATTCGTTAATATATAAATACTTGCATCTCTCTCTATTTCCTTATTTATAATTTTATTATAATTATATAATAATTATATATAATATATGTAATATTTATTGTATATAAAATAATATGTTGTATATGTATATTATAATATAATGTATAATATATATAATACAATAGAAACCGGGGGAAAGTGGCAAATTTTTGGGAAAAAACAGCCATTTTTTTCCCAATCTCCGCCATTTTGTTTCAACAGGTGGACTTCAACTCCCAGAATTCCACGGCCCACAAGCTATCTGTAAAATTTTGGAGTTAGAAGTGGTACATGTTTGCTTGAGGGATTCTGGGTGGTGAAACCCACTTTGTGCTGGCTGGGGGAATTCTGGGACTTGAAGTCTATACTTCCTTGCAGAGGAATTGTGGGACGTGTTCATGCACCCATGTTGGCTTGAGGTAATTCTGGGATTTGAAGTCCACATTTACTTGCTGGGGAATTCTGGGAGGTGAAAATCCATTTGTGCTTGCTGGGGAATTGTGGGGTTGATGTTTGTACAGGCAGGCAGGAGAATTGTGGGATGTGAATTGAATATGTGTTCCCTGGGGAATTCTGGGAGTTGAAGTCCACCCATCTTAAAGTGCCCCAGGCTGAAAAACGCTGATTTAATCCAAGGCAGGGGTCTCCAACCTTGGCTACGTTTAAGACTTGTGGACTTCAACTCCCAGAATCCCTCAGCCAGCTTTGCTGATTCAAAGATAGTCCTTGTGAAAGATTTGGGGCTACACTGAATAAGTCCCTGCTAGGAAGGAGAACTTGTGCAGCGTTGAGAGGGGTCTTTTGGGGGTATCTGTGCATTGCAATGGGTGTAAACTGTGGGACTAATAACCTGGGGGCGGGGGAGGGTTTGGCTTCCCCTTCTGTCAATCATAGAAGCTGCCTACCAGACTTTAGATCCTGGCCAACCGTGCAAGGTTGTTGTGAGAAGAAAAAAATAGAGGAATAGACACCTCTGTGTGATATAAATCTAGCCATCAACATTTTGCTCTGTAGATATTGATCCAGTGATCTCTTCCATTCAGAAATCTGATCACTTGTGGCTGTAAGTATCTCAGCTGGAATTCTGCCATTGGGTCCTGCCTGGCAAGGAGGTCATGAAACGTTATGGAAACAACATGGTGTATTAATAACACGTTAAAACATTGCAGAAATAAATGAATAAATAAGGGTCCTTAAGCTGTGGTAGAAAACGTTGTTTTTGCATTTTCAACGCCTCATTTAAAATATAAGTATAATCCTCGTCTTACAACTTTTCGTTCAGTAGCCGTTCAAAGTTACAACGGCCCAGAAAAAGGAATTGTGACAGGTTTTTTTCCACAGTTATGACCGTTGCAGCATCTTCATGGACACACAGTCAAAATTCAGTCCTTTGCCACCTGACTCACATTTATGACAGTTGCTTTGTCACGTGATCCCCCTTTGCGACCTTCTGGCAAGCAAAGCAGATGGGGAAGCCGGATTTGCTTAACGACCTTGTGACTTGCTTAACAATCGTAGAGGTTCACTTAACAACATGGCAAGAAAGGTTGTAACATGAGGCAAAACTCACTTAAGGGCTGTCTCAGCAATGGAAACTTTGAGCTCGATTGTGGTCGTAAATCGAAGACTGAAATTTAAATTAAAATGGTCGGCCCTCTTTTAGAGAGAATCCACTGAAGGAAATCTAAATCTATTTTTTCGGTTGGGGTGATCTTGTTTTGGATGGTGTCTGGGGCTTTTTCTGCCAACAACAATGGTATCTGCAGCATACAGGTAGACCTTGGCTTACGACTTGCTAAACAAGGAAATCATTAAGTGCATCACGCTTGATTTCACAATCACAGCTGTCATTCAGTGAATCGCTCGTTAAGTGAATCCAAATTCCCCTTTGCATGTCGGAAACCAGCAGGGAAGGCCACAAGTGGCAATCTCGTGACTTGGGGATGCAGCATATCATAAACAGGTGCCATTTCCAAGGGCACAAATTTTGATCCTGTGACCGCGGGAATAGTTCGACAGTCATAAGTGCGAGGACCAGCCACCGGGCCCTTTTAAGTGTGGAAAATGGTGCTAAGTCTCTCTTTTTCAGTGCCGTTCTGACTTCAAAAGGTCAGTAAATGAGTGGTTGTAAGCCGAGGACTACCTAAAATAAACTTTTCTTGTTTTTGTCCGCATCACCACAGGCCACAACCCCCAATGAACAATTTTTGTTTACTTGAGCCCCCTTGAAATTTCCCCTGGGGCCCCGGGCTGAGAAACGCTGCCCTATTAGGGGCTAAAAAGAGGGTTGGACTAGATCGGGGGCCCCAATCCCCACCCAGGCTGCCACTCGCATCCCATTCCCCCTCCCCCTGCCTGTCCGCCAAGCCAGAAAGTTTGGGGACCGCTGGTCTAGATGACCTCTAGGGTTCCCATCCACCTCTGGGATGCTGGGGTTTCCTCCTCAGTCCCTTTCAGCGGCTCTTGAACCCGCTTCCCTGATCCCCGACTTCCCTCTTTGCAGTTTCCTTGCAGGGCATGTGGGAAGGACGACGCCTGGAGGAGCTGCCCACCCCGGCCTTCACGGTGGACCTGGGCGTGGCCACGAGGAACGTGCAGCGCATGCGGGAGCGATGCCAAGCCCTGGGCGTGGCCCTGAGGCCCCACATGAAGACCCACAAGACGCTGTGAGTGAGTGCGGGAGGGTCCCCTGCAGAGTGATGCGCAGCTTGGCTTACTTGCAGGGGGATCTTCCCTGGGTGGAATTCAGATGCGCGGACAGCCCTCCCCCTCCTCCCTGAAATCCTCTCCCTCCCTCCTAGCACTAATGGATGTTCCCTAGTTGGGTCACGAGATGCCTGCGAGAAAGACGCCCAGCTCAGAGAGCCCCTGTCAGCCGGATCTCCAGTCTGGGTTTTTTCCCTTTGATGCTTGCTTGTTATCGGCTGCCATAGTAACAGGGACTGGGGGGGAGGCGGAGGGGGGGCGAGAAATGCCCATGGGAACTAAAAGGGAGGTTTGCTCTCGAGAACCGCCGCGCGGCTGAAGGGAGTTGTTTACGCTTCGTCCAAGGCCAACCGTCCCGCAACTCCAGGTGGCTGAAAACAACTGAAGAAGATGGGCCCCCACAGGACACCCATCTGGGTCGTAGATTAGATATTCTGCCTGGGTCTCTGGTGTGGGGAGGGGCGAGGGATGGAGGGGGAGACTTTTATCTAACTTTTGCGCCTCTTGGCTCAGGTCCTGCTTTCCTTTCTCTGCTGCGATTTCAAACTCAGTAAAAGTACTTTCCCTCTACCTCAGTGGAGTCTGTGGGGGCTGAGAAGGTGAGAGGGGGTGTTTCTTCCTTAGGTTTTGAACCGAGGTCAGCCTGACAGCACCAAGGACCCCACACCAAACACCCTCCTTCCTAGCACTGACGACGTTCCCTAGTTGGGTCATCTGCAACGAAGGCACCCAGAACCCCACAATTTTCCTTCTTTCCTCCCTTTCCTCCCTTTCCTCCCCTCCTTCCCCTCTTCCTTCCCTGGTGACGTTCTCTAGTTGGGTCATGAGACGTCTGCAAGGAACCCAACCCAGCTTCCCCCCGCGCCCCCATCCTCCTCCTTCCTTTGCCTCCCTCGCAGGGAAGGTGGGCGCCTCATGACCGGAGGCTCCCTGAGGGGAATCGTGGTCTCCACGCTGGCGGAGGCCCGCCACTTTGCCAATGGCGGCTTCGATGACATCCTGTACGCCTACCCGCTGCCCTTCGACAAGGTGGCTGATTGCGCCTCCCTGGCCGAGAAGCTGGAGGCCTTCCAGGTGATGGTGGACAGTCCTCAGGCCCTGGAACAGCTGAAGGGGAGGCCCCTGCAGACTGGGCGGCCCTGGAAAGTTTGGCTGAAGATTGACTGCGACAACGGACGAGGTACCTGCCCTCCATCCCCCCCGCGGGCCCAGTGGGTAGTCCTCGACTTACGCCCGCGATAGGGAGGACTTTCATCACCAAGTGAGACAGTATGCTAATTGAACTGCGCCCAATTTTACAACCTCCTTTCGCCATGTTCATTAAATGAATCACTGTGGCCATTAAGCAAGTCCCATGGTTTTTAAGCAAATCCGGCTTCCCCCACTGTCTTTGCTCGCCAGAAGCCTGCTGGGGAAGTCACAAAAGGCGATCACGTGACCCACATCACAGACCGTGCAACCGACGTAAGTTCATGCCAGTTGCCAATGTTGATCACATGGCCACAGGGACCCTGCAAGGGTCATAAGTATGAGGACTCATCATCAATCCCCTTTTTCAGTGAGGTCTTAACTTCAAACGGTCATGAAGGGAATAGTTGTAAGTCGAGGACCAGCTGTGTCCCCTTAGCCTCCTCTTCCTCCTTTCTGCTAGTCGTGAACCCCAAATCTTACACTGGGGGTTTAGAAAAAAACCTGTGGCGGAAAATAAAGGACATAGAACAGGTAAAGATTGAAATGTCGGCAATACAGACAGTCCTCAACTTATGACCAAAATAGAGTCCAAAATTTCCATTGTTAATCAAGGCAGTTGTTAAGCGAGTTTTGACCCCTTTTACAAACCTTTCAGTCACATTGTTAAGCGAACCACTGTGGCTGTTAAATGAATCATGCGGTCGCTAAGCAAATCTGGCTCCCACCTCAACTTTCCTTGTCACAAATGGTAATCACATGATTCCTGGCACACTCCGACCGTCGTAAATACAAGTCAGTTTGCCAAGCGTCTGAAGTTTGATCAGGTGACCATGGGGAGGCTGCTACAGTCGTAAGTGTGAAAAACAGTCGCAAGTCACTTTTTTCAGTGCCATTGCAACTTCGAATGGTCACTAAATGAACCACCTGTGGACAAAAAGTCCAGGCCAGGCCCAACTTTCAAAGGAATTCTGGGAATTGAAGTCCACCCATTTTAAACCTGCCAGGAAATCCTGAATTGGCACATATCTGATAAACAAAGAAATACATAAATAAGGAACAAGTCCATATTGAGGAAGCTTATGCCTCTCCCTCCCCCTTTTCCCTCTCAAGCTCATCTGCTCCGTCTCTCTCCCCTCCCCTGGTTAATCAACAGAGTAACGAGTTCGAATCTGCCCGATTCCTTGCATGAAAGGGTACTGTATTTTCTCTTGCTTTCCCATCTTAACAGATTCTAAGATAGACTGCTCCTGAGAGTGGAGATTTTGTTTGTCCGAACTCAAATTTTTAGGTTTCTCGAAGACTTCAGGCATGTGTGGAGGTTGGGCTTTAATTCCCACGAACTCTTCCCTCCAACAAGATGGGGTTCAGGGGGTGTTTTTCCTGAGGGCGCCAGGTGGCAGAAGAAAGGGGACATGGCCAACATTGCAGGGGAAACCTCAGACTTATAATAGTTCATTTAAGGACCGAGCGGAAAGAAGTAGCTTATGACCGTTTCTCACACTTACGACCATTGCAGCATCCCTGTGGTCACGGACTCACATTTATGATGGTGGCCGCAGTGTCCCCCCCCTTGTGACCTTCAGCCAAGCGAAGTCAAGTCAAGATTCACTTTAACAACTGGGTGACTAACTTTACAACTGCAGGGATTTGCTTAACAATGGCGGCCGGAAAGGTCGTAAAATGGGGAAAAACTCACTTTACAACTGTCTCTTTTTGCAGTGGAAATTTGGGGCTAAATGGTGGTCGTAAGTCGAGGACTTCCTGCGCGGTCGGGAATTGATCCCTTTTTCTCTGCTTTCTTGCAGCCGGCGTGAAACTCTCGGACCCCGCAGCCTTGCAGCTGGCCAAGGCCATCTCCGAGGGCGCGACGGAGCTGGTGGGCATCTATGCCCATTGTGGCAACTCGTACGGGTGCCAGGGGGTGTCAGAAATCCAGTCGGTCGCCCAAAGAACCACGGAGTTTACCCTGAAGTTCATGGAGCAGTACGTGTTTATTCCTTCATTCGTTTCTCTGAGTCCCTGGCTTATTATTATTATTATTATTATTATTATTATTATTATTATTGTTGTTGTTGTTGTTGTTGTTGTTGTTGTTGTTATTGTATAAATAATTCAAGATGACAAACCTACCGTTTTCTGTTTTCCTCACAACAACCCTGTGAAGTGGGCTGGGGAGAGAGATGGAGGGAAGGAGAGAGAGAGAGACTGTCCAAAAGTCACCCAGCTGGCTTTTGTGCCCAAAACAAGACTAGAACTCACTGTCGCCTGGTGATTGGCCCAAAGTCACCCAGCCAGATTTCCTGCTTAAGGCAGAACTGGAACTCACTGCAGGATTATAACTCAGTTTTCATCTCATCCGTGTTGTGCGTCTTTGGGCTGCAACATTTTTGACCCTTTTTTTCCCCCATGCCATACAGCTAGTCCTCAACTTATAACCACAGTGGAGCCCAAAAGTTCCGTTGCTAAGCGAGACACTTGTTAAATGAGCTTGCCCCACAGAACGATCTTTCTTGCCACCGTTGTTAAGCTATTAACACGGTTGTTAAGTGAATCTGGGTGTTTTTTTTTTTTTTTGACTTCACTTGTCAGGTGGTCGCAAAAGGGGGATGTCGTGACTGTGATCATGTGACTGTGGGGACCCTGCAGAGTTCGTAACTCTGAAAAACGGTCGTAAATCAAATGTTCACTGCCATTTGCCAACTTTGAACGTTCACTAAACCAACTGTTGTAAGTCAAGGACTTCCTGTATCTCTTGGCGGGAAAAAAACGCATGTCTCTTGATGCCCCCTCCCAAAAAATAACACCCACCCACCTACCCCCAAACCAGGCCAGCTAAACATCCTTTGTGAAGGTCTGTTCCTGATGCCCAATTCCGGTTAAAAGGCTGTAAAAGCTAATCCTTGTTTATGACAGGGTGTAAATGTTAAATGTTTGATCTGAATTGGAGAGGAAGATGTTTATTTGCAAGATGTTTATTTGCAGGATCTTTCCATACACTCCTCCTTCCCTCCCTCCCTCCAAGCCCTTCCCAGAAATTCAGGTGAGCTGAGGCCCCTTTGAAGTTGCCTCTTCAAAGGTCCAGCCGTGTCCAGGTGGCCTTTAGTGGCGCTGGCCCTCCCCTCCCCCGCCTTTCCAGGGGGCCCCTCCTCCCCCCCCCACTGGGCTCAGACAAAACTGGGGGGGAGGATTTGCACCCCATAGAGAAAAGGCGGGCGGGAGGAACGGGGGGGGGGGGGGAAGAGATTT
The DNA here is from genome assembly GCA_033807585.1 of Hydrophis major. Lineage (NCBI taxonomy): Eukaryota > Metazoa > Chordata > Lepidosauria > Squamata > Elapidae > Hydrophis > Hydrophis major. The sequence continues at coordinate 170,870,182 of CM066343.1, forward strand.
TAGAACTGGGCTGCAAAGGAAATGGGAAGGCGAAGTTTTGCAAAAGGATTTTGTAGATCCTGTCAAAACAAGAGTGAGGGAGGGGCTTTCTCCGTTTTCTCCTCTCCCTTCTAAACAAGCAGAGAATAAGGTGGCCGGTTTGGATGCCTTGAGGTCCTCCAGTCCAGCCCTATGATCCGGGAAGGGAGAAAGGAAGGGAGGGAGAAGAAAGAAGAAGCGAAAAGGAAAGAGGAGGAAGGAAAAACGGGAAGGAGAAAGGAGGAGGAAGGAATGGAGGAAGGGGGGAAAGGGGAAGGAAGGAAGGGGTAGGAAGAGAAGGAGAAAGAGAAGGAAGGGGAAAAGAAAGAAAAGAGGAAGGGAGGGAAGGAAAAAGGAAGGAAGGAAGGAAAAGGAAGCAATTAGAAATGGAAAGATAGAAGGGAAGAGGAGGGAAAAAGAAAGAGGAGGAAAGAAAGGAGATAGAAGCAGGAGGAAGGAAAGAAAGGCAGGCATGGAAAGGAAGCCAGAAGAAAGAAAAGGGAAGGAA